>JAANYP010002360.1:0-80898 GCA_020465985.1 Centrapalus pauciflorus | reverse complement strand
TACCGATGTTTGTTTCTTGCATTGCCAGGACACCAATCTCCCTCCTAGGAACTGACAACCTCCAGTCGTTGATTTGCGCGTCAAGCTGCATCCTCCGTAGTCCGAATCTGTGAACGCTTCCAACTCTAGATCTCCCTCCGCGTGATACCAAAGTCCCAGCTTCGGTTTCGACTTGAGGTATCGTAGAATCCGCTTCACAACTTTCATATGCATCTCCTTCGGATTCGCTTGAAACCTAGCACAAATACACACAGCAAACATTATGTCAGGTCTTGAAGCAGTTAAATACATTAAGTGACCCAAATCACTGGGCCCGATATAAAGTCGGATCACATCGGAATTCACTTTTTCAGTACCCCGGCCCAGAGATTGTGATTCACTTGAATCGGCGTCTGAAATGGGCAGTCAAGCTTAGTTCCCTCCATTTCCCAAACCGTTTCTAATATGTCATAGACATACTTAGTTTGTATGAGATAAAAACATTCCTTCTTCTTTTGGTCAACTTGTAACCCTAAAAAGAAATTCAACTCTCCCATAGCACTCATCTCGAACTTAGACATCATAACCTTCTCGAAATCTTTGCACATCTGTTCGTCTGATGATCCAAAAATGATATCATCGACGTACACTTGTACCAAGATAAAGTGATCTCCCTTTCTCTTAACAAATAGAGTACTATCTATCCTACCCCTCTCAAAGCCATTTTCTAAAAGATGGTTGGATAGAGTCTCATACCATGCCCTAGGTGCCTGATGTAATCCGTAAAGAGCCTTATCTAAGCGATATACTCTATCAGGATATTTAGGATCTGTAAATCCGGGCGGTTGTTCTACATACACTAACTCCTTCACTTTCCCGTACAGGAAAGCACTCTTAACATCCAGTTGATATACTTTAAAGCCTTTGAAGGAGGCAAAAGCTAAAAACAACCTAATTGCTTCTAACCTTGCTACAGGTGCAAACACTTCGTTGTAATCGATTCCCTCCTCTTGGTTGAAACCCTTTACAACTAATCTCGCCTTGTTGCGCGTGACTATACCCCGATCGTCTCTTTTGCACTTAAAAACCCATTTGGTTCCTATTGCAATCTCCCCTCGAGGTAACGGAACTAACTCCCACACTTCTAGTTTCCTAAATTGTGAAAGTTCCTCCTGCATCGCTTCAACCCAGGAGTTGTCTTTAAGTGCCATTTGCACATTTTTGGGCTCTACTTGCGATATGAAACATGAATATAGACATGTGTGATATGCCTCAGAGTCGTTTATCATCGACAACAACACAGTGTTGTTATTTACACTACTCCGAGTCCTCACACCCTCGTTAGGATTTCCTATGATGCTATCTATTGGATGGTTCTTGTTAATCCTAGAGGTCTCTATTTCATCAACCCTTAGATTATCTCCTAAGTTGGATCCTATTTCACCTAAAGGGGGAACAGGCTCAGCTTCTACATTTTCCTCCTCGCGGACATTTTCCTCAGAGTTGGAACTTGAAGCTTGAGTCTGATTCTCAGTGGTAGGTGCCTCTTGATCAGCAACTTCTGGAGACCCATCTATAGTCGGAGTAGGCTCGGACGTAGATTCAAACGTAGTCCTCGGAAAGATATGGCCATCGTCATTCAGATGCAACGTCGCCATGTCCTTTTCGATTGTACCTGCATTATCATCCAAAGGAATGTTAAATGACTCAAATAATTTATCATAGTCAAATATCCATTCCGGACCAGTTTGGGGTTCATGTGTATAACTTGTGACTTCAATGTTATACACAATCTCCACAGTACCAGTTGTTTTGTTAAACACCCGTTTGTTTGGTGAGTTTGGCACATAACCTAGGAAGTATCCTTCGTCAGCCTTTTCATCAAACTTCGGTTGATGTTTTGTTCTTAAAAGTGTGCATGGTACTCCAAACGGTTCGAATCCAGTTAAGTTAGGTGGCCGTTTATTCAAAATTTCATAGCATGTTTTGTTCATTGATTTGACTGTAAGGACTCGGTTTAAAATGTGGCACGCGGTATTCACTGCCTCCCCCCAAAACATGGTAGGAAGCTTTGAATCCGAAAGCATAGTCCTTGCAGCCTCAATCAATGTTCTGTTTTTACGTTCGGCCACCCCATTCTGTTGTGGTTCATATGGGGCACTGAATTGATGCACGATGCCCTTTGATAGGAAATATACACCAATTACAGAGTTTTTAAATTCAGTCCCATTATCACTACGAATATGTTTAACCCTTGTTCCGTAGGAGTTCTCCACTTGGTCTAAGAACCCGATGAGCTTTGCAGCCGTCTCGTCCTTCGTACCTAAAAAGAAAACCCATGAAAACCGTGAGTAATCGTCAGTGATAACTAAGCAAAACCAACTACCTCCTATACTCCTTTTGTTGATAGGGCCGAAAAGGTCCATATGCAACAAATCGAATGTCGAGGTTATGGAGTTCAGCTTCTTGGACTTGTGTGTCTTTTTATGTTGCTTGCCCTTCATGCACGGTAGACACTTGTCTTCAAACTGAAAGCTCTTCAGAGGCACACCTTGCACCAAACCATTCTTCGTTATTTAGTTCATTTTCCTTAGGTGCAAGTGAGCCATGCGTCTGTGCCACAAAACCGATTCCGTCTACGAAGCTTTTGATAGTAAACAGATCGGACCCATCGAATTATCTGGCTTGTTCATATCGAGCATGTACAAGTCATTCTTCCTTGGCGCCCGCATCAATATCCAATCTTCAGGTATCTTGAATCCAGGCTTTAGCACTAACGCCTCAGTGTCAGTAAATAACACTGAGTTCTTCTTATCACAGATTTGAGAGACACTAATGAGATTATGAACCAGTTTATTAACGTGATAAACTTGATCCAAAGTAATCGTCCCATTAGTGACTTCTCCAGTTCCAGTGATATTTTCACCCTTGTTACCCGCGAATGATACAAATCCCCTATTACCCCCTTGAAGTCTGTGAGAAGACTTCTTTCCCCCGTCATGTGCCTGGAGCAACCACTGTCGACGAACCACTTGTTGTTTGGACCGGTAGTTATCTCCTGCACATGAAAGAAAATAGGTTAGTTATCACGGGGAACCCAAGCCATGACTGAATTGGTAATACCATTCTCGTCCACATACGTGAACTCTTTCAAGTACCCATCTCGCCTTTCAGGTGACTTGGGCCTTTGAACTGAATTCTGTTGTGGTGCCGAGTGATTTAGATTCACTCTTTGCCTTTGAGTAGGCATTTGTTGTCGTGCTCTAGAATAAGTCTTATTATATTGTATTTCAGACTGTGATCCCTGAGCTCTTACCGGAACATAATGTCTAACGGGAGTATGTGACCTAACTGGAGTGTGTGACCTGCTAGGTGTGGTGCTCCCATAGACTTGTTGAGGTGCTGACCTAGATTGATTAATTACACGATTCGGTGAATTTGTCCTAACCACTTCTTTTGGTCCAACCTTAACCGGTGTTTGTTTCACAACAGGTTTTGGTGCGGCCTGCACAGTTTTCTCGGTACTCTGAGAACTACTCGTGCTCGCCACACTTGTCGAGGGCTTAACAGGTGTTGGGTTCACTGTCTTAGGGGTAACATCTGCTTTTCTATTTGGACAGTGAGAAGCAACATGCCCTTTCTCGTGACATCTAAAGCAAGACATCTTATCCATGGACTTTTTGGTTGGTCCTTTAGATCTAGGTGTCTCACTAGTGTCTACATCCTTTGGTACATCTACAGTGTCTGTCTCTTCGACCTGGTCAGCCCATGAAATTTTCTGTTTTCCTGCAGGTGTTTCACTGGAGGAAGACACAAATTTCACTTTCTTGACCTTGACGGTTGAGTCAGTCACCTTAGGTGTATTTTCAACTGTAGGCTCAGGTGTCGGTTCAGGTAGGGCCTCTAAAACTACTGACTTGTCAGTTTTCTCCTGAGGCTGAGGCACATAGTTTGCATTGAAAGGTGGAGGAATTTCGTGAAAACCTAGACCTACAGGCTTCTTAGACTGTCTTTGGGCATCTAAGACTTTCCCTAGATTTAGGCTCGAATTCCTAAACTTTTCCAGCTTGCTATTTGCCTCTGCTACCTTAACTTTGGTCTCGGCTAGCTCTATGTCCTTGTCTTTCAGACTTTTGGTCAAGGCCTCTACGTGCTCATACATAAGCTCTATCCTAACACACTGCTCACTCAGTTTGTCTTTTAGAACGATTACGTCTTGAGCATCAGCCTTAAGCTTTTCTTTTAAATCTTGTTTTATATCATTTAGGCTAGCATTTTCAATTTTTAAATTTTCATTTTGAGCAGCTATGGTCTTATGTGAGTCTAAAACTAGATTTAACCTATCGTTAGAACTAACACATAAAGCACATAATTCACGAAATAGAGAATAAGAAAGACTAACCTTAGAGTTATCAGATTCCACGTTGGCCATCTGAGCAGCAAACTCCAGCACGGTCTGATCATTCGCTTTCTCTACCCACATCGGACTGCTGTCCCTTGTGGTCTGCTCGTCTTCTTCACAACCATTCTCCGTAACTTCAGCCATGAAAGCTCTAGCATTGGACTCAGGATGTGAACTCCAGTCATAGGTACCATCTAGCTGTCTGTCAGAAGTGACATTGGATATTAGACCCGCTAGATTGGCTTGACCAGATGAAGAATTCGGAAGGTATCTCTGTTGGGACTGATTTTGGTACTGTCCTTGATGCTGACTCTGTCCTTGGTATGTTTCTACCTTCGGTCTTTGACACTCCCTGGCGAAGTGTCCCAATCCCTGACAGTTGTAGCATTTGACCTTAGACTTATCAAATCCTATCCCTTTGTTGTTCATTTGCAGATTCCTCCCAGTTCTCTTAATGAATCTTTTAACCCTCTGGGTCACCATGGCCAGTTGCCATTTAAGATCCATTTCCTCTAAGTCATCAGGGTCGACCTGATCGTAATCTTCATCCCAAAGAGCCGGATCATTGATCTTCCCTTGAACACAATTTCCATAAGCGGCCACAAACGAAGCAAGTAGATTCAAATGTTCTTCTGCGGACTTTGCGCTCATGGGCATCTTCGAATAGCTCTGACTGGTCGATGCCTGTTGGACTTGAGGTTGCGGTTCTTCCGATCTTCCTAACCCTAAGAACGCGCGATTTAGTGAGTCTTCAGACTCTGGTGGCGATGACGTTTCTCCGGTGAAAAACGCTGTAGCACTTTTTGGTTCAGCTGTCACTGATGATTTAGATGTCTTTCCAAAATACATAGCTGGATTCTGGACTTGCTCGTAATCAGTCTCAGCCTTAATCATCTCGAAGTGATATGCCCTCAACGTTCCCACGATGTCATCAAGTGATTGAGCATAATATTTGTCATCATTAAGCTTAATCATTGCCACGTACATAGCCCATTTGGCTGGTAGGGCATCAAGAAGCTTGTTGTTCTTGTCAGTGTCCGAATACTCAATTCCATGACTTTCAAGTTCCGTTATCAGATGATAGAACCTTGTGATAATATCATCCAACTGTTCATCCTTAATTGCCTTGAAAATCGCAAACTGTTGGGTCAACAGCTCTGTACGCTTTCTACGCACCCGAGGATTACCCTCACACCTTTTCTGGAGAGACTCCCAAAGTTCCTTCGACGTCCTTTGAGTCCGAAATGTGTGCAAGATATCTTGAGGTAAAGCCATACGGATAATTGAGAAAGCCTTGTTTTCAGCTTCAAATAGTTTCTTGTCATCCTCTTTCATCATCTGGTATGACAAAACCTTTTGACGGCCTTCAACTTCAGATACTGGTGGAATGTACCCTTCATCTATGCACACCCACATGCGCATATCGTTGAATCGTACAAAATCCGTAAATCTGTCCTTCCACCAGTAATAATCCTCAACTTTCATCAGCTTTGGCGGTGCATTTGCCTTCCCAACTTCGTGATCCATCTCAAGGAATTTCTGAAGGTTTGACATCTTTTCTGAAAGAAATTGAATTTTAACTTAATTAATTTAATTCTAAACTGACTTAGATTAACTTATTCGAATCTAGATAGATTCGAAACTAATTAATATTAAATCTTTTGAAATTAAATTCGATTAAGTCTTAAGAGTCAATTAGATTCGAAATAATGTCAGATTCGAACAACTCCTTAGATTCGAAGTTATGTCAGATTCGAAGAACTACGTAGATTCGAAGATACTTAGAATCGAAGGCACAGCAGACTCGAAAATCAGCAGATTCGAAACACTAAATTCGAAATAATACTAGATTCGAAATAAACTCGACACTAAACTAGACTCGAGATCCTATTCGAATGAAGCAACAGATTCGAAACAAAGTAGACTCGAAACTCACTGAAATTGACTCGAAAGGAGCGTATTTTGGTTAGACTCGAGACTAGAGAGAAACCCTAATTACCCCTATAGATTCGAGCGCCGCAAACTCGAAAAACGGCTAACACTTTGATTTTTTGACGTTTTACAGATTAAATCACTATTTTTCAAACGAAAAATAATGATTTCGACCAAAAACGTGAAAAACGACAAAGTGTTTCCCGAATATGAATTTGCTAAGCTTGAAAACACGTTTTTGAGAGCAAAACCGTCCAACTAGCGTCAAGAAACCTAGAAAGTATCTGATGAACACGAAGAACACGAAGAACACTCCGTTGGCTCTGATACCACTTGTAAGGTCTACGACTGCAAGATCTATCTAGACGCGGATCCGTGAACGAGTGCGGAATCCTCGTTGACGGTTAGACGGACAACTCTCAACCAACGGAACACGGAGACTATTAGACGCTGAACGAACGACACACGAACGATCCTACGAACTAATTCTCTCCGAAACGGCACTCACCTAGCTGATAAACTCGAGATCGCCTCTTGCTTAATTCCTCACGAATTCTGCAAAAAGTCTCTTAATGATTCGAGTCTATCCCTAATTATAGACCCTGATTCGAGTCTGATGTGGGCCAAACTCGAATCTGGCCCAAGGCCCATTCGAGTCTGTCCACAATGACACTCTCGAATCTAGCCCATTCGAATCTAAGGATACATTCGAATCTATCACAGATTCGAATGTCTTCCTTTACCTATTCGAATCTAGCCAATACACTTAAAACACTTAAGTGATGAAACTTATGTTTTAACTTATGCTTGAGTTAATCTTTGACCTTTATGTTTGAACTTCTTGTAATACGTTACATCAAGTTCAAACACACAATCAATAACAGACAAACACATATTAAACATATATATCAAAATACTTGTTAATACTCAGAATATTGCCTAAACCATAATGCAGATCGATTAGACTGCTATCATCACACAGGGTGTACCAACAACACTGACACCACACATGGGGGCTGCACACTCACATCCGAGATTGTATTTATTCACATATATATATATATATATATATGTTGCTGTTTCTGGTTTGTTTTTAACAGCCCACAACACACACACAGCACACTTCGGTCCTTATATGAAACAAAAAGGTGCTGGACACAGCACACACATACTCAACAGAAAGAAAGAAAAATTAACAGAAAGAAAGAAAATCAACAAAAAGAATGAAAAATTAACAGAAAAAAAATCAACCTGCATTGCTGGAAAACAGAACAAGCAACAACAAACCAGAAAGAAAAATAACATATATGTATACATATTTTAAGTCTTTTACTAGTGTAGGTATGTGTATTTGAGGCTAATGTACATAAGGGACTCTGGGACTTGTTAGTCTCGGAGTGTTGCTGTCCAAAAACATATAGATTAAGGTATATAATAGAATATGAATTTTACCCGATCCACTTGATGCCAAAGGAGTGTTATCAGATCTAATTTGTGATTCTCCCATATCAAGCTGAGATGGTGGCTGGCTGCTTTGTTGAACGAAATTGACTTGTGATTGTACCGGCTCTAGTTGGGCTGATGGCTGAGTGTTTTGTTGAAGAGGAGACTGGATGGAGGGCTCGACGTCCTCCTCTTGGGTTTGACTATTTCCTTGGGTGGCCCTTGGCATTTCGGACATGAATGTATATGTTCTTCGTCTCTTTTTAGCTGCCATGGTAAATCTGCAAATTGCACAAGTAACTTAACAAATTGAACAAGAGACACTAATAGTATAAGTCAAACAAGCAATAATACAAGTTTATTGATTCAATAAATAGAAACTTTATTTCATTTCAAAATATACTACAAAGAAAGCTCTACATTCACTATTAATAACAATAAAGCATTAATGACTAAAAAGAAAAACTAAAATATGAAAACTTTCGATGTCTTTACTAGCATAACAATGCAAGGTTAATAAAAATGATTGGTTAAACTAATCATATATCATCAGATTCATCATCACTCAAGCTAACAAAAGCATCTTCATCCATATCTTCGGATGTGTCATCTATCATATCATCAAATTCTTCTTCTTCAAAGTCATCTGAATCATCAACCTCTTCATCCTCCCTTTCTTCGTCAGAGTCAGTCTCGGGTTCATGACGTGAACTACTTTCACATTGATTCCTTTCTATAGGCATTTGAGAAACCCTCCTTTCAATCAACGTACCTTCAACACCATGCCTCACCCACATTGTTTCTCCCTCTTGAACACTTCTTCTTTCATCCAATTGTTGAGAACTGTAAGGTTGGGCCTGAGGCACTGCAATTGTTACATTAGAATCCTCACCCATGTCAAATGTATCCCGACTAGTCATCCTGATGGCAACTTTCCATTGAGAGTCAATAGGATCTTCAATATACATAGCTTGCTCAGCTTCGGATGCTAAGATAAAAGGTTCATCAGTTGGCTTATTCTCTTTGTATAACAAATGATTAAAATTAACCAATGTAATACCAAAATTATCAACTTGGATCCCTGTCCTATTGTCTACCCAATTGCACTTGAACAAGATAAATTTTGTTTCATAAGTATAGCGCACTTCAATGATGTCTGTCAACTCTCCATAAAAAGTTAGGTCCCCAGACACAGGATTTTTATCCTTTCTACTCGAATAACTGGTTGTGCCGGCAGTCACAACGACCCCACTATTTTGTGTGGCTCTACTATTGTCATTTCTCTTTGTTCTAAATCTAAATCCATTAATGATGTATCCATTGTATCTTTTAGCCAAATTTGTCAAGCCCAATGACATATCCTTCACTTCAGTTGATAAATCTAGGTTTTTTGCATCTTCTTCTAATACCTATATAAAACAAAATAGGTTAAGTGTTTTTGGGTTGTTATGGTTTAAAATGACACTTATATTGATATTTAACTCATACCTGGGTTTTAAACCAAGATGGAAACTCCTTATTGTGAACACGTTGACGTTCACGGGGGACTAACTTTTGGAGGGACCGAAATGTCTCCTAAAATAAAAAGAACATTTTAATAGATCTATAATTACTAATCAATAAAAAAATATTCCTCTTATATATGGAAATACTTAACATACTCTCTGTATGGCTTAACAACATCACTACTTGCTAATATGTAACGATGTGCTTGCTCCATAGACACACGATCAAGAAGAAAAGATGTTTCTTGTCCAAAATGAGAACCCGTGTTATCTTCGCCATTATCATTTCGATCGGGACGTGTAGACTTAGTTTCAATGTCCTTTAGATATCTTGCACAGAATGTCATGCACTCTTCCATTAAGGCCCCTTTAGCAATAGACCCTTCTGGACGTGCTCGATTGCGTACATACATCTTTAGTGTTAACAAGTACCTAAGGGAAACAAATGTATAGTTACATATATGCTATAAAATATATTGTTTTAATTGTTATAGAATTCAAAAGTACCTCTCAATAGGATACATCCACCGATAATGTACGGGCCCAGCAAGTAATGCCTCTTCAGCTAGGTGAATAGGCAAGTGTTCCATTATATCAAAGAAGGATGGTGGAAAAATCTTTTCAAGATGGCAAAGTGTAAGTGCAATACGATCTTGAAGATTTTCTAAATCTGATTTTGAGTTAACTTTTGAGCACAATATTCTAAAAAAATTTGATAACTCAATCAATGCTTCGACAACATGTTTAGGCAAAACTCTGCGAATAGCTAAGGGTAGCAATTGTTGCAAGATAATATGATTGTCATGACTCTTTAAGCCCCAAATGCTATGCTCTTTAAGATGGACACATCGTGAAATATTAGAAGCATATCCATCAGGTACCTTTAGATCCTTTAACACCTTCAAAAAGAGATCTTTCTCTGTTTTTCCCAATGTAAAGCAAGCTGGGGGTAGTAGCATCTTACCAGAAGTAGTTTCTTGAGGATGCAATGGAGCTCTACTTTTTAATTCCTTTAAATCAAGTCGAGCATTTAGGTGATCTTTTGTTTTTCCAGCAATGCCTAAGAGAGTACACAATACATTATCACACACATTTTTTTCTATATGCATGACATCAAGATTGTGACGTATGAGTAAAAACTCCCAATAAGGCAATTCAAAGAAAATACTCTTTTTCTTCCAGTTATCTCCTCTCTGATGTTCATTACCCTCTATTTCATCCTCGTTTGTTACCTTACCTTTGTCATTCATGTTTCTCTTTCCCTTTCCTTTCCTTTTCTCTGTATCTTTCTTTTTCTGTCTTCTTATGGCAGCCTTTCTCTCCTTTTCTTTCTCCTTATGAAAATCTTCCCTTTTCCTCTTTTTTGCAACATCTTCTCTTTTATATACTGTTTCTACGTCCTTTAGTTGTTCAAGTACTTCGGTACCTGATAATATTTTTGGCTTGGGATCCCATTCTGGTTCGCCATGAAAAGAAGCTTTATCTCTTCGTAATTTATGACTTTCTATTAGCCATCTTCAGTGTCCCAAATAACAAAACTTTCGACAATGCTTTAGTCGAAAAAATCTAGTTTTTTTGTTACAAGAAGGACAAGCGAATTTCCCTTGTGTGCTCCAACCAGACAACTTAGCATAGGCAGGGAAATCACTGATCGTCCATAAGAGTGCAGCATGTAACTTAAACATACCCTTTGTTGATGCATCATATGTATTGACACCATCATGCCATAACTCTTTTAGCTCATCAACTAACGGTTGCAAATACACATCAATCTTGTCACCAGAAGCTTTTGGACCATCAATAAGAATAGAAAGAATGAACGAGGGTTGTTTCATACACAACCATGGCGGTAGGTTGTATGGAATCAAAACAACAGGCCACGTACTATGAGAAATAGTCATGGTCCTAAATGGATTAAATCCATCGGAGGCTAACCCAAGTCTCACATTACGACCTTCACAACCAAAAGATGGATACAGTCTATCAAATGTTTTCCATGCTGGACTGTCTGCTGGATGTCTTAGCACACCATCATCAAGTCGCTCCTTTGAATGCCATGTCATTTGAGAGGAAGTGTGAGGTGACATGAACAACCTTTTCAACCTTGGCTTTAGTGGAAAGTAACGTATTTGTTTAGCGCCAATTCTTTTCTTCAAAACCATACTCTGATCATCATTTGGCTTGTCGCCACTAAACTTTTTATACCTAGAAGTTCCACAGATACTACAATTAAGAGATTTATCATCTCCACGAAACAACATACAATCATTTGGGCATGCATCCCATGTCTCATAAGAAAACCCCAACTCAGAAACTATCTTATTGGCTTCATAGTAAGACTTGGGCATTACAACATCCCCTATTTCTTCAAGTGCCTCACAAATTAATTCCATGGCCAATGTGCATGACTTATTTGACCACCCACCTAGTACCTTTATGTGCAAAAGTCGAGTAACGAATGAAAGCGATGTGAATCTTTTACAACCTTTAAATAAATTGTCCATCCTGTAGCATCTTGAAGATTTTTGACGTATCATCATCTATCATTTCAACATTCACATCCGAAGATTCACCCAAATTTGCAATTCTCGTTGCATCATACACCATGCCAACAATGTCATCGCTCTCAAAATTTCTTGTGACATCCTCTTGGTGGCCGGTATCATAATGAGGAGTGTCATAAGTATGCATAAGTGACCATGGCAAGTAATTTTCCATAAAACCATTAACAATAAGGTCATCCATGACATGATCTCTATTACGAAAAAAACGCCCGTAACACCTTGCACATGGACATTTTTTACACCCACTTGGCCCTACATCTGAATATATTGAATCCAAAAAAAACTTAACACCTTCCCTAAATTGCAATAATGTTCTATCCTTCAAATAAATCCAACTTGTATCCATCCCTAGAGAGAAAAAATTATTAATTAAAGCTATCTAATTATCAAATAATCATCAATATGAAGAAAAAGGTATGTAATTTATATTATATATGCAATACAAAGAAAAAGGTATCTAGTATTTGGCCTGCTGTTAAATGTCAAAATCAGCAGCTATGTAATGAGGTTTTATGGACTGGACAATTCCAGGACCATAATATGCCAATAAGAGCTTAAATCCCTCATGTTAGTGTCTAATACTTGATTAAAAAATTTCAGGGTGGTGTTATAGTATGAAATCAGCAACTATTTATTACATATGTGTGCGTGTGTCTGCTGGTAAATGTCAAAATCAGCAGCTATATATTACACATTTGAGTGTGTGTGTGTGTCTGCTGTTAAATGACAGCAAGATCAGCAACATTTTGAGTGTGTTTTGTACTTCTGTGTGCAATCTTGTTCAATTGAACCTTCAATGCACCCTCTTCCTTTCTGTTTGGAAAAAAAAAAAAAAAATATATATATATATATATATATATATATATATATATATATATATATATATATATATATATATACTAGATGCTTTGCGTTTGAACCGGGAACCCCAAAACTTGCAAGTCCCGAGGTATAGAATTGAACAGAGGGACTGATCAATAGCGTAATTGGGGGGTTATTCAGGGTGAGTTATGTGTCTTATTTGTTTAATTTATCAACTTTCCTTCTCCATTGACACTTCAATCTTTATGTTTTGCTGATAATTTATATATATAACCATGGCTGCTACTGTTGGTGTTGAATAGGACAAAACTCAGCAGCCATATTTCATGTGATTGTATGTTATATTCACAAAAGTAGCAGCAAAATACAGGTGTGTGAGTGCAGATTATTGGCCCTGATAATATATCTCGCGATAATTCACAAGTATTGTAGCAATTTTATGACTTAAAGGATATTAAAATTGACTTTCTACAATAACTAAAGATTTCTTTAGACACTACCTTAGCCTAATTTCATGTGATTCTCACCACTTATTCTGCCCATACAGCACCACTTAAGTGAAGGTATTAACAAATTTTACTGGTAACGTATAGGAGAAAAACAACTCGAATTCTGAGAATCAGTAAAGCATTTCACTTTGATTTTTTTTTGGAAAACGTAGCTGAAAGCCTGCTGGAACAGAACAAGAACTTCAAAGACACTCAACGTTGTTTTAGACTTATATATCATTTAAATCATTTTCAGAGCATGAACTATACAAATCCATATTGTGTTTTTGCACAACGCATTTTGAGACTCTGCCCACTTGTTCCGGAGAAACCATTTACAGTTGCCTTAAAATGAGAAAGAAATAATCCACATTGTTGTTACACATACATAGCAGAGATGGTACATGTTCATGCAAGTTTTTGTGCATCGATTCTTATTATTTAATGTGATAATCATCTTGTAAGTGCATGCTGCATTCTACAAGTTTGTGGTCCATTGACATTAGGCTTCCACATGAACAAAGAGCTAGTAAAGCAAGATAGTGTGTAGACGAAAGAGCCACACACTACTAAGAAATATTCATATATAAATGCTTCAAATATAGCACTAAAATTATGATTAAAAAATATTCATATATATAGAGGTGACAGGATTATGAAAACAAACAATATTTAGTTAAGTTTCATTTTGTGTGGATATTGATAAAGCCGTAAATTTTGGGAGGAGAATAGATATTCAATTTTTATAATTTAACTTCTATTTGAAGGGATCATAAGTATATTGCTTTATATCACCAGATTTAAAGATCTTATCAAAACATTTTTCAAACACTTGCTAACTTGAAAGCCACCTCTGAAAAAACATTATCATGCAGCTGCGATTAAACCGAACATTGAAAAGACCATATGTATCGAAATTACTTTTGAAAACAATACACGACTGCAGATATACACATTGTCAACCATCATCTGATCATGCCCACAGATACTTTGCATAGGTTGGCGTTTAGATAGTGTGTAGACGAAAGAGCCACACACTAGCTTAGCCTAAATATCACGTTAATGGTTGTAGTGCTAACTTAATTAGCCCAATTTCCAAATCGACAACTTAACGCATGTATAGAAATTTGTTTAAACAAGAACATGAAACCTAAATCAACAGCTAACATATCATAATGAATAACCAAATGAAAACAAGCGCCATAGCCTTAAAAATTTACATGATAGTACATTAGCACAATAACCAAATTGGGATTCAATTAGATATGCTATAATTCAAAATAACACAACATGTCATACGAATATATCTCACTTCAATACATACATATAGAACGTGTAACAAAGTAGCATACTTTGCAACATTTCAAGGGGCAACTGGGATACTTACCAACTAAATCAAGGAGGAACAAAGTAGCAGCAGCCTATAAAGTTTCAAAGACCAACAAAGTAGCAGAAGTCTGCACGAATTCAAGGAGCAAAAAACGTAAATATCCACCCAAAATTAAGGCACTATATCATCAAATAACATGGTTTCAATCCGGTATCACCAATAATCATTAACACTTCAATTAGGGGTTACGAAGCAAGAAAAAAAAAAGCAAAATATATTACCATAATAACCACAAATCGATTAAGGAGTATAACCTGAAATTACTAACCTAATCGGGAGGAATGAAGAATTGATTACAGCCGTATCACCATGCTAAATCCATAATCGGCATTTTTTGATGGGGAGGAACGAGAATAAGGGGTTTAGAAGAAGGGGTTTACGATGGGATGGGGGAACGAGAAGAAGGGTTTACGATCGGATGGGAGGTCGATCGATTTACAGGGAATAGAGGAACAATGTATTGGATTGTTTACGTACAGGTTTTGATTTTACAGGGAATAGAGGAACAACGAGAAGGGAGGTCGATCGAGAAGGGAGGTCGATAGAAGGGTTTCGTACAGGTTTTGATTTTTAACAAATTAAAATCGATTTTTATTGGAGCCAAATAAAAATAATGGGGGGAAAGTAATTGGCACAATGTATTTAACACGGAATGAAAAGTTGCCTTAAAAAATTGAGTCATTTGAGTCCGTTAATGAAAAACTGTTCCAAATGCATCGTATTTGGATGGGAAAGTTTTAATCGGTGCCAAATACATAGCTAATTGGCACTGTAGTCAAATGTGTGCCAAATACTAGTATTTGGCACTGTTTATTTGCCTTGCCAAAAACATTTGTGCCAAAAAGCCCATTTTCTTGTAGTGAACGCTGAAAGACATCAATTCATTGCCAAAATGTGAAGTGAAAGAATTAGCCTGGAAAGAATTAATCAACCTCGGAGATGACCCATATGCTGATGTTGTTGCTAAGATTATAAGAAGGGAGGGTCGGTCTGGAAGGTTCGAAAGGCTTAAGCCAAGATCTGGTAAAAGAGTGGTGGATGAAACAAGAATTGATCCTCTTACTGGGAGACCATGGGCTAAGATGGTTTACAAACCAGTCAGGTGCTTAAAGAAGGTTCCATTAATGACAATGCCATAGGATATCCTGAAAAATGTGAAGTGGTGGTACGTCGACAATGAAACAGTTGAAGCCATAATGGAGGATGAAGACGAGAAGGTCATTTAGAAGGTATATGATCCCTTGCACCTTTTCAACCTGTCCAAGGATGACCTACAGAAGCTTCATGATCAGCCAATTTTCTATCATGAAGGCTGGAGATCTAAAGGTATGAAATATCAGAAGGTTGTCAAAGTTTGTGTGGAGCAGGGACTGCATGCAGGTAGTAGTTTAAATAAGCCAAGTTCTATAGTCTAATGAATATCTATCTAGAAGCTATCGTCAAGGGGGAGTCTGTTGGTACACCCTGTGTGACGATAGCAGTCTAGTTATGTAATAGATAGTCGAGGCTAAATTACTACAAGTTATGTGTGTTAATTCTAGAGTATCAAGTTAAATTCTAGACTATGATGTTAAGTTCTAGAATATGCAGATAAGTTCTAGCCTATGAAGATAAGTTCTAAGGCTAGGCCTCAAACTTAAGCCAACCCAGACGAACTTAGTGAAGCTAAGTTCGTAAGGGATTGGGCATGTTCGTGGGCTTGGGCCTAAACGAACTTTTCTGGTTTTATTCGAACTTAATTGATTTAATTAGGACTTAATCCATATTTTACAATCCTTGAGAATTACGAGTTTCAGAGCTTTGTAAGTGCACGTGCTTGCTAGAAAGTTTTCAGAGAGTTTTTCATGGAGCAATTCACCGTGTGGGGTCATTTATTACATCAGCTATCATTGTGTTCGGCTCCGGTTTCCATGCGTGACCGATCCGTTAAGCGTCTAACGAGGATTCCACACTCGTTGGATGACGTCGCGTCAAGATCAGATCTGTACTTATGGGATGTGATCTCTTATGAAGTGATGTCTGACCTCAATATGCTTAGTTCGAGAATGGAAGACTGTATTGTTGGAGATAGCTATGGCACTTGTATTATCACAAAGAGTAGGAATTTTCCTATATACAAGTCCATAATCTTCAAGCTGATGCTGCTTCCACAGAATCTGCCCACAGCAGCTTCCAGCAGCAATGTACTCAGCTTCAGTAGTAGAAGTATAAACAGAATTCTGCTTCTTGCTGCACCAACTGATCAACTTTCCACAAAGGAGTTGACATCCAAATGTTGTGCTCAATCTGTCTAGCCTGCACCCTGCAAAATCAGAATTCGAATAACCTATTAGTTCAAGGATTGAGTCTTTGGGATACCAAAGACCCACACCTGGTATACCCTTTAGGTGTCTAAAGATCGTTTTCACAGCAGCTAGATGTGATTCCATTGGAGCAGCTTGAAACCTTGCACATAAACAGGTATCAAACATAATATCTGGTCTACTAGTAGTTAAGTATAGCAAGCTCCCAATCATGCCTCTGTAAACTGTTACTGAAACAGCTTTGCCACAGGCATCAGCATCCAACTTTACATTAGTTGCCATTGGGGTTTTGATAGGAGAACATTGATAAAATTTAACTTTTTCAGAAGATCTAATGTATACATTCTTTGATTTATGAAAATTCCATTTGAGGCATGTTTAACCTGTAATCCTAGAAAGAAAGTAAGTTCACCCATCATACTCATTTCATACTTAGATTTCATGAGTACTGGAAAAATTCTTGCATAACTGTTCATTAGTAGAACCAAAAATTATGTCATACACATAAATTTGAACAAGCATAATATCAGTTTTCACTTTCTTTATAAACAATGTAGTATCCACTTTACCTCTGGAATATCCATTGCTCATAAGGAAATCAGTAAGAGTGTCATACCAGGAACTAGGTTCTTGTTTTAGACCATATAGAGCTTTGACCAACTTATGGACAAAACCTGGAGGTTGCTTGACATATACTTCTTCTTGCATCTTACCATTCAAAAATGCACTCTTGACATCCATTTGAAATACCTTCATGCTCTTATGAGCAGCATAGGCCAGAAACAAACGAATTACTTCTAACCTGGCCACAGTAGCAAATGTTTTATCATAATCTATGCCTTCTTCTTGCCTATACCTTTGAGCAACTAGTCTTGTCTTGTTAATTATGACATGACCTTGCTCATCCATCTTTTTTGTGAAGACCCATTTGGTGCCAATTATTGTTTTACCTTTAGGTATAGGGACCAGCTTCCATACTTTGTTTCTCTCAAACTGATTGAGTTCTTTTTGCATAGAAGTGATCCAATTGGCATCTTTCAATGCATCATCTACTTTCTTTGGCTCCATCAGGAACACAAAACTAGAAAACATACAAAAGTTTCCCAGACTGTCCCACCTTGTTTACACACCTTTGTTGATGTCACCAATTATTTGATCATTGGGATGACACCTGATATACTTAGGATCATGTTTCAATGAAGATTCTCATGTATCAATTTCATTCTCAGCAGGTCTTGCTAAACAGCTCTCAAGATTTCAGACACACTGATGTCTTGAGCCTGTTCACCCATTGAGACTGAATCATTATTGTTGAACACATCAGCAGAGGATTCAGGGAAATCAACATTATTGGTTCTGGACATGGTACATTTACTATATCAGTACACTTATTCACACAGGGGGTACGAATATAATCATCATCATCCCCATTGTGGTTAACATGTTACATTCTGGGTGATGTGGACGCTTTTGAGTCTTTTTCCTCATCATTGGAATGCATAAGATCATCAAAACTGAAATCTCCTGAAACTGATTAAGGAATAGCTTTGGGAGAAGCATTTTGGACTTTTCAAAGGTGACATTGATAGATTCATCTATCACCTTTCTTTTAAAGTTGCATACTCTGTAGGCTTTAGAAACAGCTGAGTATCCAACAAACACACCTTCATCAGCTTTGGGTTCAAATTTGGCCAGTTGGCCATTTGTTTCAGGATGAAACAGGGACATCCAAACACATGGAAATAACTTATATTTGGCTTTCTCCCTTTGAGTAATTCATAAGGAGTCTTATTGAACCTTTTCACCACAAAGGATCTGTTTTGAGTGAAGCAGGCAGTATTAACGGCTTCAACCCAAAATGATGAAGGCAAACCAGATGCACATAGCATGGTTCTAGCAGCTTCAATAAGGGTTCTGTTCCTCCTTTCAGCAACTCCATTTTGTTGTGGAGTTCTTACAGCTGAAAAGTTTTGAGAGATCCCTCTTTCCTCACAGAAGTCCTCAAGAGTACTGTTTTTGAATTCAGTATCATGATCACTTCTAAGCTGCTTGACTTAGGAAGAGTTCAAAATTTTCATCTTCCTGATAAATCCAATAATCTCTCTAGCAGCCTCTCCTTTGGTCTTTAGGAAGATCACCCATGTAAACCTAGAGAACTGATCAACCGTTACTAGAGTGTATCTTCTACCTCCTAGACTTGAGACACTGACAGGTCCAAACAAGTCCATATGGATTAAGATGAGAGGTGTATCAATAGAGAAATTATGTTTCGATTAAAAAGATCTTTTTCTTTGCTTACCCTTCTCACAAGCAGTGTAGAGTTTATCCTTAACATAAGTTATAGAAGGTAAACCTGTTACCAACTCTCTCTTATAGAGTTTGTTGATATTCTTGAAGTTCAGGAGTGATAGCCTTTTATGTCATAACCAGTTGAGGTCTGCATTACTCCTTGAGATGAAACAGGTTTCAGTTGTTGGATCAGCAGAATTCATATCTACAACATATACACCATTGTTTCTTTGTGCACACAGCACAAGTTTGCCTTGGAGATCTAGTATGTACCCCATGTGCTCATCAAAGTTAACCTTGTAGCCAGCATCACAAAGTTGACTAACGCTAACAAGGTTATGTTTCAGCCCAGACAGATAGGCTACTCTGTTGAATATTGCAGCACCAGCTTGAAGGGTTCCATATCCTTCTGTGGATCCCTGAACATTTTCACCAAAGGTGACCTTGGGCCTTTTTCATGCTTGAGATCACTCAGCCAAATCTTTTCAACATGTCATACGGCCAGAGCAGTCGCTTTCCAAGTACCAAACCTGCCTTGGTTGGTTAACCTGCAAAGTGACATGGGGAAATATTAGTTTTTAGGGGAACTCATCATAAGGATGAGTTCTCCTTCTCCTTATGTCCTCAGTTTCAGGACAATCTTTGGCCATATGAGTCTTCTTTCTACATTTTTAAGATTGTCTCTTTTTAGACTTTTTGGATGAAGTACTCCCGGAAATACATTCTAGTTTATCTCTGTGGTGTTTCTCAACAGGTTTTAACAAAGTTTCACTTGTTTTAGAAGAACCAATAGCTTGGGTGGAAGGTACAACAGCAACAACTTTGCCTCTGCCCTCTTTCCTCTTTTTGGGAGGACAGAGATCAAACACAGGTAATTTGATTGTCTTTTGTCCTTCCATAGGTTTGGGAAACTTATTCCCAGTTTTCTCAAGTTGAGCAATGGCTTTGCCTTTGCCTTTACTGAGATGTGATGATTGTTGCCTATCAACATGATCAGTACTTCTAGTTTTAGCAAAAGATTTTCCTTCATTTATAACCAGCTTTCCACTATGATTTAAAAAACTTATTTGAAATCACAGCATATTTTCTTCCAACATGAGACTTACCCCTGTTTGAAGAAGGATGCTTCCCTTTTGAAAACTTTGGTGGCTAAAGCTGTAGTTTCTTACCATCAGCTTTAATTCCAGAACCTGTCTGGTTGACAGGTTTGGTGGCTAAAGCTTTAGTTTTAGCTTGTTTTCCATTCTTTTGTTTATGAAAACTGGCTAGGCACTTAGCAGGCTAATTTGATGGAGAACACATTCCATCATCAGTTTTTGTAGCCTTTTCACATAATCTGCTTATTGATACAATAGAAGTTGTTGTATCAAGATCTCCTCCAAGATAGACATGGATTTGAGCAGGATTCTGCTGATTGTTACGTTGACTGACTCTCTTAGCTGAATGGCAGGAAGAGTCAACAATCTTTTGAAGCTTAGCATGCTTTGAGTCCGTTTCTCTCTTTTCTTCTAATAAGATGACGTTGATGTGTTTTACTTCATCAAGTTCAGTTTTCAACTCATGAAAACTGTTCAGTTCATTAATTTTTATTTCAAGATCAGATTTTAGCTTTGAGATTTCAGACTTCAAAGCATCATGCTTCTCAACAGCAGCTTTTAAATCAACAAGTAAATATTCAAACATTTTAACTTTTTCTTCAGAGCTGTAATCCATAAAGTTTTCTACCTTATACATCATGGTGGGATTCCAGTTCTCTAAAGTGCTGAGAGCTTCAGCTTCAGCCAGGTCCTGTTTGAAGTTACTTGTTGAGGGGGCACAGTATTGGCCATCAGACAGTTGTTGTCTTTTTCATCAGATGAAGAATCAGACTCCTCCCAGTCACAGGTTTTGGCCATATGTCCCTTTTGCATGTTAGAAGCCACAGAGTCTTCTAACGTTTTCAACATTCCTCGGGCAGTATGTTCGAAAACTTGTTTACCAAAGTTAAACTGTCTTTAGTGATACCAACAGCTTTGAGATCATAGATCAAGGCAGTGAAGCTCGTGTAGGTTTCAGGGAGAGTCTCCTTTCCTTTGGCTTTGCAAAGAATAGTTCATATTGTCTAACAAGATTATTGATCCTGTTATCTAATGTGATAGTGGGGACATCATAGACGGTACACAAAGTATCCCACATTTCTTTTGCAGTCTTCATCTTCTTAGCCTGTTTGAACACATGATTAGATAAAGAGATTACAAGGTTGTTCCTGGATTTTGCATCAAACCAGACGTTTGTCTTCATCAGACCATTGAGCTTTTGCCTTTGCAATGGTCCTGATTTCAGGAACAGCTCCTTCAGCAGCAGAACTGATGTCCATGGTGGGAAATAGGGAGATGTAAGAGATCTAGAGTTAACACACACTCTAAACCGCTCTGTTACTAGTTGTAGGTCCCAAAAGGTTTCCCAAGTATGTTGGTGTAAGCTATAGAGATGGGGTGAATACAGCTATTTAAAACTTCAACACACTTTTCTCAATGTTTGTATGTATATATCAACAATTGTTAATTACAAACAAGTTTGAACTGCAGAATAGTTCAAGCTGAGATGATAGAAACAACAGATAAACAACTGATCTAAGACACACTCAGACTAGTTACAATGAATTCACTCACTAAGATGCACTCACTGTTTTTACAAGACAGACAGACAGACAGCTTGAACAACAACAGCTTGGACACACTCAACTATTCTTTTCTAATCAGACTTTGCATGCATGAAATCATAATTCTTTTGCACGTTCTGGATATCTCTCTCTTTGTTATCTCACATTCCTTAGAAGCTTCCAATTATAATCTCTCAGAGAATATTGGTGAAACTACCTCATTGGATGCAGAGATAGTGGAGTGCCTTTGAAAAAAGACAAGGTACCTTTTCTGCACATTCTGACAAAACAGCATTTGTCCCTATGTAGCAGAATCTTTATCTTTTTCGTTTTGTCTCTGTTGCTGGTTGCTTTCACTTAAAGAGGAATGTAAACTTTAATCCTTTCCTCTTCTTGTATAGCCATTTTGATATAAGAAATGGTCTGTCACCCATTTCAAATATACACTTTGTCTTCATGTATCAGAACAGCTTGGGCAGTGTAAGCAGCTTCTGATTTTCAACTTTGTCTTCGACTTGTAGACTGGTCATCACGTCCAAGACATTACATGATGACATGGAAAAATATTCCATGGAGTGTATATCCTGTTCACAAAGAACAGAACACTTAGTTTTGGTCCAAGCTGCTCAACAGACATGAGCAGCATAGACAGTTTATGCCACACCTGTCCAATAGATTAGGACAGCTTCGGCAATCTGCCTAAGTTACAACTAATGTAATAGGGTGAGCAGCTTTCGCTTATATTGCGAATCACTTTTCAGGTTTCAATAAGGCATTGAGAGACCTTAAATTATACCCTTAAGTGTATCAAACATATTTGATAAAAAAAATCTCCCCTTATGATATATAGCAGGTTTGATTGAGGCCTTTTTGTACCTAACAAACGCTCTCATTGAAACCAGACGAGCTATAAACAAGTATTGCATGTACGCAACATTCCTCAGCAAGATTGAGCCCACATCAACGGTTGAGGTACAACACGATCCAGACTGGGTGAATGTCATGCACGACAAACTACACCAGTTCGAACATCTGAAGTTGTGGCGATTAGTCCTACGACCAAAAGGAATATCGATCATCAGCATCAAGTGGATCTACAAGCACAAGAAAGACAAGAACAAGATTTTCATTTGCAATAAAGAAAGATTAGTAGCCAAGGGATAAAGACAACAACAGAGATTCGACTTCAATGAGACGTTCATCCAAGTAGCTAGATTTGAAGCCATCCGAATATTGACTTATGTTTCTTAACAAGATTTCAGCGTCTGCCAAATTGATGTATGTCGAACAACCTGAGGGGTTTGATGAAGAGTTTAGACCTTCCTATATCTATGTTCTTGATTTAGCCTTATACGGTTTAAAGCAAGAACCTCAGGCCTGGTATGATAGTCTAACCAAATTCCTCCTGGAATATGGTTTCTCTAAAGGTACAGTTGATAAAACCTTGTGCATCAAGCACAAAGGTAAATATATCTTACTTTTTCAAATCTACATAGATGACATAGTTTTTGGCTCTACTAAATCTTCACTTTGTGAAGAATTTTCTAAACTGGTTGAATCGAGGTTCGAGATAAGTTTGATGTGGTAGATGAATTTCTTCCTCAGATTACAAGTCAAACAACTTCCAAAAAGGATTTTCGTAAATCAGGCTAAGTATATCTACGATCTTGTTAAAAGATTTAGGATTAAAACTATTCACTTACATAAACTCTCATGTCACTTTCCTTAAACCTGATTCTGATCCCACGGGAAAGGCCACTGATATCATGACTTATCAAGGAATGATTGGTTCCTTACTATATTTAACTGCTAGTAGACCAGGCATTATGCTTGCTACTTGTCTCTGTGCTCGATTTCAAGCTGACCCTAAAGGGTGACATCTGGCTTCCGTTAAACGTATTTTTCGATACTTAAAAGGTATACTTGATCTTTGTATCTAGTATCCGAAAGGAACAAGTTTCAAACTAACTACTTACTTAAGTGCACGTCATGCAGGTTGTAAGAATGATAGGAAAACCACGTCACATCATATCCAATTCATCGGAGACAATCTGGAAATTTTGGTATTAAAGAAACAATAATGTGTCTCGCTTCAACCGTAGAGGCCCTATCTACTACGAAACTATGTGCGCAATTGTGACATATTGGTTATAATTGTGCGCAACTCCAAAGATTAATGCTATGCAATAGTGATGCTAATAAAATAACTTAAGCTTATCAGAAATCAAACTTTACGTAAATAAAAATAATTAAAATATTACACTTCAATTACATGCTAATGTACTAAAAGGGTACATGTCTATTTATTTGTTACATCAGAGTTTTAAAAGTACAAGCTTTTTCCCAATCATACACAATTTACAATTACAATACCAATAAAAGAGTAGTGGTCTAGATCCTCACGATTCAAAGCTTGAACCTAAGTAGAAAGTCTCGTTACACTGTTGCCTTAGCATGAAATATGGTAAATCATTAAGGGTAAGCTAATGGCTTAGTGAGTGCGCAAATAATACAATTTACACGCATTTATGTGCATGGTGTGATGGTTGCCATCCTTTGCCACTATAGTATAAGGGACCGGTCAATATTCTACAAAGATGCGTGATTTGTTAAACAATAAAATTTGTTGTCGCTATTAAGACATAAAGCAATAAAATTAGGATGACGAAAATACCATGCACATGCATTTTGTGAGTATCAACCACGTACTGGGCTAGCTACCAATATGCAACATGGGTATCATCGGAGTGCTATGATGTTATAGTTATTGTCATCAAATAAATGAGCACTTTATATAACTTAGACTGCCACCCAACATTGTACAAGAATGCTGGTGCTAGGTTTGCAATCGAATGGATAAATTATGTTGAGTACGTTGAATTAGTAGACATGATAGTATGCTAAGCTTTAGTTGATCAGCAAATTACGTAGTGCAGCTCATTTAAGCTGCTTATATTTAAAGGAGTGCAAATGAAGATAGTATGTTAAGCTTTAGCTAATCAGCAAATCTTGTCGTGCAACTTGTTTAAGCTACTTATATTTAAAAGGAGGACAATGAAAGCTACACTGCAAATGAAGTCTGAAATTATATAAATGCAATAAAAGTAATATCCATCACTCACAATGATTGTTATGCTTGATTATGCTTGTGATGTTGTGAAAAGATGTTGTGAACTCTAACTGCTTAGGCTGCTACTAGCTTAAATTATCTTTTATCTCTGTTTAACATTGAAAATTATTCATCTAAAAGGCTCATTTATATATGTTGCTAAAGTACGCTGCATTTATAGGCATTTTAAGCTATTTTTGGAACTTTGCTTAAGTTCGGATACTCGCAAACATTAGAAGTAAACTTTGGATCATGGCTAAAAATCTCAAGAAAATGTAATTCTTACCTCAAATAAACTGCGGATCCTTGTATAGATTCTTGCAACCATATTTGCCAATTAATTCCTTGCTTGCTTACTTAAACAATCATGAACATTAGTCATAAACACAGGAAGTCGAATGCTTAGATTGATAGAGATAATATTACAATTAGGTTCTTAAATGTATTTTCTTGCACAGCACCCTTCATCTATATTTAGGATTATATGTCAAAGTGTGAATTCAATTTTTAAGCAATTCATTCAACATTAAACAATCATGAACATTAATAATAAACACAGGAAGTCGAATGCTTAGATTGATAGAGAGAATATTAAATTTAGGTTCTTAAAAGTATTTCTTACACAACACCCTTCTTTTATCAACAAATGTAAAAGCATCTGTATCTTTCAGCAGTAACACAAACCCTATTTATATACACAATTACAACTATTGTGTATTTACAATAAAGCCCCCTGAACATATACAATAAAATTGTTTTCATCTCCACTAATCTGTGTACCCAACAATCTCCCCCTTAGAGATGAAAGCAATTTTTCATTTCAAGTTCAGATCAGGAACTTCAATTCTTTTTCTTGAATCTTCAAATTAATTTTCTTTTCTCTCTGTTCTTTCTCTGATCTTAAGATCTCTGTCTCTCTCTGATCTTCAAATCTCTTCTTTTCTGATCTTCTCTTTTCTTTTGAGTAATCTCTCCCCCTTGAATCATGAATCTCTTTTGAATCTCTCCCTTGATCAATCATAAACAACTTATCATCTTTTATCTTTAAATATTCTTAGTTATCAGCAGTTGTCTTGATTTGTTGTTGTAATTGTCTTCAAAGTTGTCTTTAAACTACTCAGTAGTTGTCTCTGAAATATATCTTTTCTCCCCCTCATGATGATCATAAGAATTATGAACATCATGCAAAATCTTCAGAGACGTAGATGAAGTGAATAAATTAGTAGAAATATAACAACAATTACAATTACAATACAGAAATATCACAAATTGACATTCTCCCCCTCAAAATGATATCCTCTCCCCCTATATTAGAACAAATTTGTCACTCCCTAAATACTCTCTTTTTACAAATACAAACAAAGCTTTTCAACTTTGAGAGAAAAAATGAAACAAATTCATTTGTAAAATAATGAGTCCATGTACACATAGGAGCCCTGTTTGCATAATAGACATAATCTATGTGACCTACATTCAGTGCTGGAATGATGTTAACACTGGTAGGATTTCCAAATAGTCATCGTGAAATCCTTTATCATGAAAGAATCACTCTAATTTGTTCCGACTTTAGTCACTTTAGACTAGCAGTTTATAGTAACGCAGACTGTTAGACTCGATGTGTCCTAAAAGTGTATATAATCAGCTCTATACAGAATGTGCATCAAAAGAAGTCGAAGACCGGAGCAAATGTCTCCTTGTTTCAACATCAATAATATCCAAATGATATATCGATAGAAATGTGTTATATCTCTGTGATTATTGAAACAGAAATCTTTTTAGAGATAACTGAGTGGTTGGTGAGGTTAAGTGCATGCGTCACCGGGTCCATGACGTCTTTTTCAATATCAAGTGACCTAGGGCTTGATAGATTACGTGGATTACCCAGTCGACACAATGTAGGTAGGATTATCTTTTCTTCAAATCCTTTCTCAACTTTCAGTTCTCATCAATTTTTTAAACTAAGCTCCCTCCGGATCACTTTTGAGAAATAAATTCAGTCAACGTTATATCAAAAACATGATCTGAAGCACCACCATCTCCTCCCAATATACCCCTCTCAATCACATTTTACCTCTGCTCGACCCTGTCAGTATCATGTGATAACTGACACTTCTTAACTAATAGACCTAAGGAACCCTCACCTACACAAACAATAAATGGTTTGCTCCTTGGGTAGGTCTTCCGATTCTTTTTAGACCATAGAAGCGATGTTTATTCCTATCACACAAATTAGGTGCATAATAAAAGTTTGTAGAAATAATATTTAACGTTTCAGCTCATGGGATAAAATCATAACGAAAGATTTGGATTTTCAGCTCAGATGAATTGGGAGATGAAATTCATAATGAATTTGAGGAATAAGTAGTTGGGAGATATCATAATGAAATGTAAAATCTGATATAAGCTATGAAAAGAATCAAATTTTCATGAAATAATTAGCTCATGGGAGATTACGAGAGAATTCAGTATGAACTGGATAATAACGAAGAGAATCTCAGAAACAATGAGATTATGAAAAATCAAAGAGATTATATCAGTTAACCTGAATGATATATTCAGAGAAATTAAGATTCTTAAAAAAAATATTCTCTTCAGCTCAAAAATCTTTTTATGTGTGCACAAAATATTTTCGTGAAAAATACACAAAATTTTGGGAAAATATGTCATCGTCAGAGTGTGTCTGAAACTCCCCCTGGAAATAAGCACACAAAATTAGTCTACTCATGTAAAAAAATCAGGAGCAAAAAAATTATAAAAAATAAAACTCCCTCTTTGTACATTCACCTTCAGAGTTGAATTCAGGGCTTGAATTTCAGAGAGATTTGTCTTTCAGAATCGGGTTCTAATCTGAAGTGATTAGAAGCCTTTGTTCCGGAAGCATAGGTTTCAGTCTGATGTAACTAAAAGCCTTTATCTCGGCATCTGTACTGAGAAGTACAAAAACCATTTCATTAAGGCTCGGCTTCTGAACTGAAATGATCATGAGCCATATGATTGAAAATCGGGTTCTACTCTGTTGTAAGTATAAGCCTCAGGAATTTAAGCACGGGTTCTGCACTGATGTGTACAGAAACATATAACCTGCAAAATCAAGATGTCTTTGGTATCCAAAGAGATTTAGATCCAGACTTATTAGCACTATTGGGTACCCATCTTAAAACGGGTTTTGGTACCCACTGGTACTTTGGTTTAGGTACCCAATGCAGATTATAACTTTCACCTTCTTTCTCAAAAGCAGAAACAAATTCATTTGAGTATTAGAAAATCGAATATCTGAATTCCTAAAGAAACTTGAATTTGAATGATCAGAACTTTGCGAATTCTTATTTCTGAAAAAATTGTCCGGTTCTTGTATGTTTCTGATAATACGTGGTTGTTTTCTGTGAAATAGTTTTCTGATTAGAATGACCAGTATTTCCAGAAACTTTAAGAAAATTTGACTTCTAAGATTCACCGGTGTAAATCTTGACCGGAAGGTTTTCAATTATTTTATCTTTGCCTTTGTGTATCTTTAACAGATACTTAAGTTTGAGATCTGAAGATGAATCAAACTTAGGTGATTTAGTTGGATTCTTTTCACTTTCTATAAAAAAATCAGATTGATCAACTTTCGGTTCTAAAAAAACTGAGGAAGGAATCTTAACCTCTGATTCATTTGAAAAAGAAAAAACATTCAATTGTTTAGTAAGATGAAATATATGATCTTCTAATTCTTTGATAATGACCAAATAAGAATTTCTGTCGTTATCAAATGATTGGTAATCAGTTTTAAAAGATTGTTCTTTAATTAAGAACACCTTTCTTTCATCTTCAAACAATTCAGATTTTGTTTTAAAATCTTGTTCTTTCAGTGAGAACTCATGTCTTTCCTTCTCAAAAGAATCTTTAGTTAAAGATAACTCTTTTTCAAGAGCAAAAAGTTCTTCAGATTTGTTTAAAACACAACTTTGATCAGTATGAATTGTCTTGGAAAGTGTTTCTTCAAGATCTTTAAGTTTCTTATAAAGCTCAGATCGTTCAGGCAGAAGATATTTCAACTGAGTTGCATTCTGAAAATTCTCTCGTTTAGAATCTTCAAGTTCGTTTGATAATTCAAATATTCTCACTTTAAGAGTATGATTTTCAGAATTCATAACCTTTTGTGTTTCTTTTAAGCTCAAAATTTCGTCCATCAGTAATAATACATCACGTAAAGAAAAAGCTTTATCTGTATTTATCTGAACAAGAATGTCATAATTGTTCTTACGAATCTTTTTTTTTCAGATTCAGTAAGTTTTATAATCAGCTCAGACTTTGAAAACTGTTCATATGCCATTTTGAATTGCTTGAAATTGAATTTCCAAGATCTTTTATGGAAAAATGATGAGTGATTTCTGATGAAACTCTATGAACACTGAAAGATGTATCTGTGAATGATTACTTATTTAAAAACAACTTTGAATTGACTTTTTGACGATGAAATTTCTGCTTTTCTGTAGAAAAATGCCCGTAACTTTTTTCTGGAGTGGAATTGGGCCTCGAAAATTTACCGAACCGGCTTTGCTGCTTTTCGAAATCATAGATCTCAGTTCAAGCTTCGATTTGACGTATGGTAGGCCTTCTAACTATGTTCCAGTCAAAAGTTATGGCCAATTTAAGCAGCTATGGTCATATAGTCAATCTTGAATGAAACTCGAATGATTAATGATGAAACTCGAAGTATGAAGTGTAAAACTCAAAATATGAAGTGTGAAACTCGAACAATGAAGTATGAAACTCGATGTATGAAAAGTAAAACTCGACTAAAGAATGTTGAAACTCGATTGAACAATGATGAAACTCGGATAAGCCTTACAACAAACTCGATTGTAACTAAGTTGAACTCGGGTGCCTTAAGATCAAACTCGGATGAATCTGAAACTTCCTCGAATGAAGTATCAATAAACTCGATAGACACATAAACTTCCTCAAATGGAAGTCACTTATACTCGAGTCTTGAAATGAACAAACTCGAAAAACAAAGGATCAAACTCGGTCAATAAATGACGAAAGTCAATCAAAGAAAGATAAAACTTGATCAAAACACTAAGCAAACTTGATCGACACTCTATAAAACTCGATTAACACTAAAAATTCAGTGTTGCCCGAGTTTGAACAGAAATTGATCAAAATCAAGTTCAAAGTCTCAATTTTCAACAAAAAATCCTCTAAATGATCCAAAATTGATTTCGAAGGTTCGGTTTTCACACACAAACACCTTTTGAAAAACAACTTTGTCTATAATCAGATCAAAACCTTGAATTTTAGCAAAAACTTGATGAACTCGACTTTTTTTTCTTTCAAAAATTCAGAAAAATCCAATTTAAATCTTGTGTGTTTGGAGTTATGATTTGAGACTTATATCATCAGATTCGAAATCATAAATGTCACCATCGATCCAAAATTCAGATCATTTTATCGACAGAATCAGAATCCAAAAATGATTTTCGAATTTTCAAACTTTCTATGAAACAGTACTTCGAAAAATTTCACAATCAGATTCGAAAAATAACTCAAACTGAACCAAACTTGGCTCTGATACCAAATGTGAATTCAATTTTTCAGCAATTCATTCAACATTAAACGTACAAGCATCCATATCTTTCAACAGTAACACAAACCCTATTTATACACACAATTACAGCTATTGTATATTTACAATAAAGCCCCCTGAACTTATACAATATAATTGTTTTCATCTCTATTAATATTTGCACCCAACACAAAATAGCAACAAATTTTTTTTTTGTAACCAATTATAGCAGTTTTTGACCTGGAAACCTGCTATAGTAGGTTACCATTCATTAACAGCAACAACTTTTATCTTTTTACCAATAATAGCAACAACATTTTATATTATAACGATAATAGCTGTCTCTTTCAACTTTTTATCAATAACAGTGACAAAACCCGATTTATCTTTAACTTATTATTACTGATAAAATTAAATTTATGAAAATCAAAACACGTTCAAATAATTTATAATTTATATTTGTGTCAAAATTTTGTTAGCGATAAAACAAATGCAGTGTGCGGCAATGAGAGAGATAACGAATAAGTTTTTTTGTAAACGTTAAGAAATGAAGAATATTTTAATATGTTATATTGTCATGCAATTATCAAAACTATAGTCATGGTTAGGTTTATTTACACGTATTAGCCATTTTCAAGTAAAACAAAGAAGGATTCTATCTAGAAGTGTAGGAACAGGAAATAATCATTCATATAATAGAATTATATTTTGTATTCCAAAAATATGAGCAAAAAAAATCAAATGAGATTTTTTCGGTGTTACTGGTGATGACTTGTATCCAGAAATCTAGAAACAGCACATAATCTAATATTCTAATTATAATATTAATGTACTAGAATTCTATATTTGAAGTATTTAACAATTATGGTTGTGTTATAAAATATAATTTTGGTTGTTATGATTAATTATATTCATGTTTGAGTATTTATAAATATGTTGTATGAATAATTCTAAAATTTACATATAAAAAGTTTCAATCTGACTACTCCCTACCTAGGCCGACTACTCCCTAGTCTCCAGTTGGTCGGCCGACTACCGCCTAGCGATTTCTACAACATTGCATTTCTTAATTGGATAATTAAATCATATATAGCTATCCAATTAAATGGATGCATCTTTTAAATGTTACCCTTTTATACATCAAATAAATAAAAGACTAATTATCCATAATAAGATCATAATTATTTATAATACTACTCATTTATTTATCAAATAAATAAATAAATATTGAAAATATTGTTGTAATTAAGTATCCAAAAAATAAAACGAATGTAGCATAATGTTTTCATCATATACAAAATAGATTGAGTTTCACGTTGTCATGTTACACTTGAATGGTCGCGCCTATTATACTTCTAAAAACCTGGCTATGCATGAAAATATGACATATCAAAATATTTATTATATTTTAATGTTTATAATAAAACATATCCCGTATCTTTTTTTGTAGGCACACATTGCATTGGATTTCTCTCTAACAAAATATGAATGATAAATGGATTATGAACTTATTTGAATATGTTTCGATTTTCATAAATTTAGTTTTTTTAAAATAATAATTAGTTAAATATAAAGAGAGATTTAAATTGATATGTTATTATTCTTGGTAAAAAAAAAAATAAAAGTTATTGCTTTTATTAGTAAAAAGATAAAAAAAAAATTGTTGCTTTTATCGGTATAAAGATGAAAGTTGTTGCTATTAGTGGATGACAAGCTGCTATAACAAGTTTTCAGGTCAAAAATTGTTATAATCAGTATAAAAATACAAAACTTGTTGCTATTAATGATGAAAAATAAATAATTTGACTATTAACGATAAACCTACAAAAAAGGTATTGATATTTTTGACTTATAACTCTCTATTTTAATATGCTTCTTTGCTCTGTATAGCTTTATTAGCTATGCTTGTGCTCTGGCTCTTGCTTTGATGCTTACAATCTGCAGTGGATTTGAACCACTCCTGAATTATATCAGGGAAACACATGCTTTACCATTATGCTTTTACCTTTGCTTTCACTCTTCTAATACGGATTTTCATGTTAATCATGTCATCTTTATATTGATCATGAGCTTTAATCTTTATTGCATTTACTTCTGTGTTTCAGTTTCTAATCTTGTTGCATTGTATCTTAATTATATGTTGTACATCTTAATTATCATGATTTAATAATCTATTGTTTTGTTGATTAATGACCAAGAGACTTTAAGTCACTAGGTCCAATACTTGGCTTGTTGATCTTCTTGTTAACAGAGTCTTTAAGTCTCTTTGTCTTAAGGATAGAGAGTCTTTAAGTCTCTCTATCCAAACACTTCATCATTTTCTTTAGTTGATTGAGAGTGTTTAAGTCTCTCTATCAACACACTTAGTTTTTTGATGATGATAATAGAGACACCTAATGTCTCTAGGCCAAAAGCTATTTCAACTTGAAATAGAACAAGACCAAGTCATGTTAGTACACACCGAAACTTGATGATGGAATAAGCCACAAACCATCCACATCCGAGACTTTAATTCTCGGGGTCCTAGTCCCTAATGCCCACCCTGAGTCTTTTAGAATCAGGGGTCACATCTCAACTAAGGCCTTAAAGGCGGTGCAAGTCACGGAGTATGAGTCCCAAGGCCGAGAATTTGTATGGGGCTAAGGCCTTCTTCGGCAAAAAAAAAAAAAAAAACCCACCAGGGCTGAGACTTAAATACTTAGACCCCTTGGTACCCCTTAACCATTTTGTTATATTTTTGTTACAAAACTCCAATTGGATGCTAGGTAATTGCTTCTACATGATTTATTTGGTGTTTGAAATATTAGTTGAACTTCAATTTTGATGTTTTATACCATTTTTCATGCTTTCTTGCCCACTACCAACCAAACACACGCACACACACAACACACAGTAAACTTAACTTGATGAATTTAACTAAATTTACCTTGGATTCTTTCAAAATTTTCATTTTACTTTTCAAAAAAATGAAAACTTGTTTACTTAACAACAATATCTAATTTTCATTTCACTTTATAAATACCACTTTTCATTTTTACACTCTTACTTTTCTGTTACCTATCATATATTTCTTTATAACACTCTCTTTCTCTCTTACTTTTCTATCACCTATCATATTTTTTAAATTTTTTAATCACCCATCTTAGTTTTCTTAAAACTAAAACTTAATCTTCTAAACAAGTTTTCACTTTTTATAGAAACCCATGTTTTTTTTCCTGAAAACTATAAATTGAACCTGAAACTTAAAAATGATCGGTTTTCTTTAACTAAATGATACCTTACAAATTCTTGTTGCTCTTGGATCCTTAATCACCTATATGTAAATTTTGTGATGATCTGATAACAATTATTCTTGTAATCTTATAGGGAAGTGTGAATTGGAGTGTGTGATTTATTAGGTGTTCCTGTAGAATGCAGATGCTTAAAATGAGTCATCAACATTCGTATAATGTGTTTTATTAATTAGTTTGGCTAAATTAATTTGCACCCCTCAATCTTAACTTATGGAAATTAACATATTTAACCCTTAACATAACTTTTCTTAGTAATTCCAAAGTACATTGCTACAACTTAAATAAAAGTTACATTAATAAGGCAATTAATTTTAATCAAGCTAAGGGATGCTATACCCTATATCCATTAATAAGCCCTCAGGTTCAGTCCTGAGGTGAGCATCATGTTTACGTTTCGGGAACTTTTTCCAGGGGGCAGCATAATCATTGAATATCAACCATGGTAGCCTCAACCTTCTTAATCCCTTCAATAATCTCTATCTGTAGCCTGTTAAGCTTCACATTCAATTGCTCAAAAGATCGAAGAAATAACTCAGTAGTAGCAACAATTTGATCTTTACTACATCAAGATCAGAATAAACTTTGGGAATTCCTTGGACTGATTGGGTACTTGGTGACAAATCATGACTTGTAGGACCTCTGTCCGGGTAACAACATCGGTATCATGAAGAATAGTCATTAACATCTCTGGTGTTAAACTAGAATGACCTGCACACACAAATGGGTTTAACGTGCCTGTTGAAGGATTTTCATCTTTCATTTCTGGCCCACTAGGTGTTGAGTCAGATCCAAATTTTCTCGAGGATGTCACATAGATATTCTTTAAAGCCTCAAGTGTCCTAATGTGTATACGATCCATCATAATGATTCGAGGGTTGGTCACTGGGGATGGCACGTAACTTTCAACATCACCTCTCTCCAAGTAAGGATGTGATGGCATATGAGCATAATCCCCATGTAATGACACTTGTGCCTGTTGAGAAGTTGCAAAATGGCTGGGGGTGTGCAACTCCCATTAGGCTAATGAGATTTTTCTGGAGGTGGTTTAGTTATCTCTTTCAGCTCTCACAACTTGTGCTCCCTCTGTTGGAAATATAGCAAGATGCACGAGAGAAAATAACAAATGTGGAGCAATTGTACGTGGAGCAATTTTTCTATATATTTTTCTATTATCAATTGTTACCAAAATACATTACTTAAATAAGAAAAATAGAGTAACAGATACCCCTAAAAATCCTCGGGAAGAAGTCGTGCAGCTTACTAACAACTCATGGCCACCTTTGACTAAATCAATCCATGCAACATTAACCTATTAATTAACTAAAGACAGATAAAACATATAATTTATTAAATTAAAAACCACCCATACGCAGAAATAATCAATTTGAATCCAACATTCACCCTCTAATCGGTTATTTTCCAGTCCATTCACAACAAGGCAAGTTCCTCTTCAATCAAATTCACCTCTTGATTTCCCCGTTTCGGACACTCATTGCTGTAGTGACCAAGTTCACGACAATTGTAGCGTGTAATGTAGCTTTTGTCCCGGACATGTTCATTTCCGTCCCGACTTTTCCCGGACCCCCGGCCTCTTCCCCGGCCCCGTCCGAAGTCACCCCGACTTGAACTTTCGTTGCTACAATGTTTACACTTTTCTTCACTTGCTAACAACAACCCACCTTGAGTGTCTTCCATCTTCTCGGTGCCTTTTATACGCTCTTCGTATGCTTTCAACCTACCAACGGCTTCGTCAAATAGCATCGAATCTAACTCAAAGCATTGTTCAATAAGGGCGACAATTTGAAGAAAAGATTTTGGCATCGAATCAAGTAACCTTTTTACCAAGTCCGCTTCTTCGATCTCGTATCCAAAACTTCTAGCCTTTGATGCCAAACCAGTCAACTTTGTTGTGAAGTCATCAATGGTATCGCCATCCTTCATACGCAAACCTTCAAGTTCCCTCTTTAAAGCTGCAAGTCGAGTCGATCTCACCCGATCCACTCCCAAAAACCGCGTCTTCAGACCGTCCCACACTTGTTTTGGGTCAGTGTAACTCGACATTTGCAACACCATTTCTTCGGGAATTGCTTGAAACAAGAAGGCAAGAGCTTGCGTCGATTTCCTTGGATCTGATCCTTCACCTAGTGCCCTAGGTTCGACCGTCTCCCATAAGCCATACGCGTCCATAATCGTCTTGACCTTGACAGCCCACACCGGATAATTCGTCGGGGTCAAGGCCGGAACTTGAAACGACATCGAACCTCCTTCTTTCATCGGTACCATCTCCATTCGATTTTTTTGACAGCCCCAACTTACTATGATCAAGCTTGTTCCGAGAGTACTTTTCCACCGATCAGGAAAAACAAGGTCACACCCACCTTTTACAGTGTTCCGTCACCCGCGAAACGAACCAAATCAAAGCCACCCGCTTCGATTTCTTCCCGTTCGTTTATACCCGCACCCGGTTAGTCTATCTTTATCACGGTGAACAAACCTGATCAAGTGAAATCGGGGCTGCTGTTGAGTTGCTTCAAAGTACGATAAAAAACGACTCAAAACTCTTGAAACGAATTAGGAAAAAATACAACTCACACCCCCCCTTCGATCGAACGCCGCTCTAATACCAAGTGTTGGAAATATAGCAAGATGCACGAGAGAAAATAACAAATGTGGAGCAATTGTACGTGGAGCAATTTTTCTATATATTTTTCTGTTATTAATTGTTACCAAAATACATTACTTAAATAAGCAAAATAGACTAACAAATACCCCTAAAATTCCTCGGGAAGAAGTCGTGCAGCTTACTAACAACTCATGGCCACCTTTGACTAAATCAATCCATGCAACATTAACCTATTAATTAACTAAAGAGAAATAAAACATATAATTTATTAAATTAAAAACCCCCCATACGCAGAAATAATCAATTTAAATCCAACACCCTCAACACTCTCTTCACCCTCATCTTGTCTAGTAAACACAATTTCATCTCCCTTTTATGACATACAAACACTCTCTCAAATGAATCTTGGACAACTTCATATTCAGTATCCTCCCTGCTCTCCCTCACAAGCCTATTGGGAATAGAATCTTCACCTTCATCTCCCTTAATGTATTAAAAAAAAAGTGTCATCAAACTCAAACTCTCCTCACCCTTCTCCCTCATCCTTACTCTCACCTTCGGATGTGGATAAATCAATCAGTTTTGGCTGAACTTCATCTGGATACACAATAACTAAATACAGATTTAATCTTTCACTCCCCTAGTCTGCATAAGAAAGAAGGCTCAATGGAATATATTTGATAGGAACATTAGCAATCTCCCGTGGTTATTTGAATCTAGACAGAGCGACTCTTGTGTAAATATCAACTTTTGGCTGTTCATGAATATCATCATCAAGATCCAAGGCCTAATGAATGATGAGTTGTAAAAATCTTTGAAAAGGATTAAATTTCTCTCCCCTTTAGTTCCTTTATGAGCAAGAGCAGATCAGAGTTCATCAAATATGAACTGAGCATAAACGTAACGTCTGTCATATGCGATGCCGGAGAACATGGACTGTAACATCCTTGTTGGGTACAAATATAAATAGAGATGAAAACAATTTTATTGTAAAAGTTTAGGGTTTGTTTTGTAAATGTTAATTCTTATAATGCATGATGTAAAAGTATATTGTAAATACAAATAACTAATAATTTAAAAAATATATTAATTGTATCAATAAACAATTTAGTTAATAAATTTAATAATAATATAGATAATTTTAAGGATCAACATTGAAAGTAATTAAAATCTTTAGGGACTACAAGTGTGACTAAAAAAATGGTAAAATGATCAATTTCAAAAGAGGATTTGCAAAGGTAACGTACTTTTGACTAATTTCTATTTTGGGTATTGTAATTCACTTTGTTTCAACAAAATGTAATGTACTTTTAAAAATTCTGATTTGGCTGTGTTCTTTACTAATTCAAAGCACAACTGGTCACTTTTTTTAACTGACGTTCAAATAATGACTCCTTGGCTATGACATGCCACATAAGTTCTTTTATACTTTCACATTTTAGTTGGCATATGACATGCCACAATACATTCAAGTTGACCCAGAGGAGGGGCACATGGGCTACCGTTCAGGTCATCAAACCATGAAAGTGTATTAGTTTTTCAGTTTAACAAGTGATATATTAAGCTTACACATGTATTTTTTAATTTTTCAGCTCAATAAATATACAAAACTTTTTTTAAAAAAGTGTGTTGTATTTTTAAAAATACATTATATTTTTATCTTGGTCAAAAATAATTAAAAAATAGTATATTGTATATTTGAAATTTTTAGACATTTGTATTGATCGAAATTTTTAAGAGGTTTTTGAGAAAAAAATTTGATTGAAGGATATGATTGAAAAATTTTCAAATACGATAGTTTTTTAATAATAAAATATATTACGAAACATGCGCCACCTAAGCACACTTTGCCACCTAGATTTCACATGTGTGCCATGTAAGCTTAGTAATTCAGTTGCAACCTATAACATACCAAATTTGAGATTTTTAATTGGTTATTGAACACTCGTGCATTGCTACGGGGTCTAAAATATTAATTACAAAAAAAATATAAAAAAATAAAAAAAATTTCAAACAATTCAAACAACGAAACACAACTGAACCAACATCGAAGAATGAATTTGGAAAGCCGATATAAATTCAAGAAGCAAGACAACTGATAGTGTTAGTCGGTGCTTATCATTGGTTTCTAGATTTTGCAATGCTAAAATTACAAACAATGTCGTATTAAATCAGATCGGAACCAGAATAATTAATCAAATATTCATAACCATAATTTGAAATTTTGACATTGATTAGGTTTAATCGTCAATTTAATTTATTGGTTTTACGATCAAATCAAATAAATTTACAACGGTAATGTCTCTAATACGTCGTTTAAAGTTTGCAACATTATAATAGTAATGTTCAATGTTATACATGATCATATTTTAATAGAGAAATCTAAATTTTAAATGGTTACATTTTGATTATAAAATAATTTCATTAGAAATTTGTAACGTGCATCTGAATAATAAAGTTTTTTTATATAGATACATATAACATAATAATTTCAAAAGACAACTACAAACATATGTATAATTAAAATCATAATTTTATGTATGTAAGAAATGTTGTAATAATAAATGTTAAAAGAGAACCAAATGAGAATTTATTAAAATAAAAGATAAGACTAAGATGAGGGTGTATTATAACTTAAAATTTAAAAAAAATAATAATTGTCATTGGTGGAGATGATATGGTAAATGTAAGTGTGTATATATATATATATATATATATATATATATATATATATATATATATATATATATATATATATAGAGAGAGAGAGAGAGAGAGAGAGAGAGAGAGAGTGTCAGGTTCAAAAAAGTACCTCTCAAAATCAAGTGAACCCGAAGGTACCAACCTTAAAAAACTTTTTTAAAATTCTTTTTTCTCATAACCATGTTTAAATTAATGTTATACACATGATATATGAATTTCACATACATTCACACTCTCTGTGTCCTTAAAACTTATGTGAATGATCAATGCATATTTATGTGAATTGTCATCCATGTGAATGGTAATTTCACACAATGTGAATGGTGTGAATGACCATTCACATGATCTTTTTTTATTATTCACAAGATTTATGATGTTGCTCCTTTTGAAAAAAAAAGTCTTATAATGTTGTCTTATACATGTCTATTCATAAAAAATATATGTGAATGATTATTCACATTAGGGTACGCTGGAATCTCATAGGTACGCTGATGAACCTGATTCTATATATATATATATATATATATATATATATATATATATATATATATATACTACTAATAAAGCATTTAGCTTTTTACAAGTTATAATGCACAATGTACAACTCCTTAAAGTTATTTCTTGAATTTTAAGACTTACAAAATTTTAAAGAAAAGTGTACAAGCTTCGTTGCAGCAATTGGGAAGCTAAGAGGCTCTTCCTTTTCTCCTGCAATCGGTAATCAGTATCACTCTCAAATCACTCCCTCAACGAGTTTTGATTCTCTCAACCTCAAACCCTAGCATTGCCGCCGAACTTCATCGCTGCCATCGCCGCTCTCTTCACTCCCTCTCTTTTCGGCTGCCGCCACCAGGGTCGTTGCGGCCATCCCTGCTAAAGCGCCGCCACCAAAACCACCATCGTCCGCCAACCATAATAAGGTGTCTTTGTTATTAATCGACAGATTCTTACTCACGCAACAAACACAGCAGGTAAGCGATCTGATTATACGCTTTCTCTTGAACTCACTCTCTCATTCTCATGGCATCTGATTTTCGTTGGTCTATAGTCGAAACCCTGGGTTTGTTTTTATTTTCACCAAACGTGGGTTACAAACTCATGTAGACATACATCTTTAAGTATATCTGTGTAGTAATTTTCAAATGAAAAATACTATTTTCTAATAGGTTTATTTGATCTTTCTTAGCAGTGACCAGCCAGCGTTCGAATGGTCTTGCGGTTGGTTTAAAGGAGACAGAGGAGGAGAAGAAGAGTTTGGCGGATCGGCTCTGGTTGGTGAGCTTGACGGAGGATGGATTATCATATAAGGTTAACTGTATAGTTGTTACTCTTTTCCAATTCTTTGCTATGTAATTTGAAAAATGAACTCATGAATTGTTGATATAATTGGTGAATTGATCTATATAGTTTAAAACTTTATGCATGCACAGGTAAATATAGTTTTTGTTTGTGGATGAAACAAAAAATTTGTAAAGTTTTTACTGTCGCCATATTATTGCAGGGGATCAACATTCTAAACAACAAGTCTTTTTTACTTAGTGAATTTCTTATGATTTCAAATTGAAAGAAGCGGATGATGTTTAAGTCCAAAAAAATGCTTCCAGGCTTCCTTAAATGTTTCAGTTTACAAGAATATGCCTAATTTGGGAAGTAGTCAAACGAAACCGTGCCTTTTTTTCATCTACAGAAATGAAGAAAAAACAACCATTAATTATGTTAAAGCAATATCTATTTTCTAGAGTAGCTCAGCGTACATTAATTATGTTAAACTAGCTAGCATTCATGAACCTCAGTTAACCATGTAAGTGGCTCTGTAGGTCCCAAAAGGTTTCCCAAGTGTATAGTTCTAAGCTGTAGAGGGGGGGGTGAACACAACTATTTAAAACTTAACAATCTTTTTCTCAATGTTTGTGTATATTATTAACAAGTGTCAATTACAAACAAGCTTGAATGCGGAAAGGTTGAAGCTGAGATGACAGATACAACAGTTGTTCAACTAATCTAACACACACTCAGACTAGATACAATGACTATGCTCACTTAGATGCACTCACTGTTTTTACAAGACTCAGATGGACAGCTTACACAAGAACAGCTTAGACACAGTCTACTGTTTTATATAAGCAGACTTGCATGCATGGAATGACACACTTCAATGCACGTTCTGATTTCACACTCTTGATATCTCATTATCCTTAGAAGCTTCCTTTTATACTCAAAAGGAGAATCTCAGTGAAGCTTCTTCATTGGACAGATGAGATAGTGGAGAGTCTTTCCAAAAGGACAAAACACCTTTCTGCACATTCTGATAAAGTATCTTTGTCTTCACATGGCAGAATCTTTGTCTTTTCCTTTTTGTCACTGTTGCATACGGCTTTAACCAAAAGAGGAATGTCAACTTTGCATCATTCTTCTTTTGCTAATGCCATATTGATATAAGAAAAGGTATGTCACCCTTTTCACATATCTGTTTGTCTTCATGTAATCAGAACAGCGTGGGCAGGCTGTGCAGTTCTGTTTTCCACTTTGTCTTCGACTTGTAAACTGATCTTGTAGCCAAAAACAATACATGAGGACTTGGAAACATATTCCATAAAGTGTTTAACCTGTTCATAAAGAACAGGTTCTGTTCACAAAGAACAGAACACTTGTAAACTGCCCAAGCTGCTCAATAGAACAGAGCAGCGTAGACAGTTTATGTCTAGCCTGTTCAGCAGATTGAACAGTTTGGACAAACTGCCTTTGTTGCAACTTATGCAACATGGTAAGCAGCTTTGGGCTGATATTGCAAATCACTTTCAAGTTTCAATAAGGCATATAACAGGCCTTAAATTCAACTTTCAAGTGCATCAACAGGTTTGATTAAAAATCTCCCCCTCAGATGTACAACAGGTTTGACTGAGGCCTTTTTGTGCCTAACAATCTCCCCCTATTTGCAATAATCAGTCTAAGCTGATCTAATCAATAATCACTATACATTTTACAATACATCTTGTTGAAAAGAAATTACAACATCTAAGTAAAGTAAAAGATCAGTTTATATATACTGATTTTGATTACATAAACAACACATGCTTTTTACAGAAGTACAACTAATGTACTAATGTATATTACAACTAATGTAAATAAGAAAAGTTACAACATATGTAATAGGGTACAACTAATGTACAAACAACAATGTTCAACACTTTGGACTGTTGATCTTGGGAGCAGATAACGGCAAGCCTGTCCAACAGATGGACAGCTTCCATTCTTCACTTACCCTGATGGTAGATGGACTTCACTCCAGTGGTGGTGGTCCTTCAAACATCTTTTCAAGCTCATTCCTTGTTTCCTCTAGATCTTGGATTTCAACTCTAAGGATCATAAACTTGGGATCTTGAAGTTCACCTCTCTCATAAAAGCCTCTAAGCTGGTCCCAGATGGCTGCTCTCCACCTGTCTGATTGCCTGAATGAAGCTGCAAGTCTGAAAGCTGCAAGCTGTCTCAGATCCACCTTGTATAGATCTGAAGCTCTCTGAAAGCACTTCATCTGTGTTAGGGGATTTACAAAAAATGCCCCTAACTCAGGTTCTTCAATGATTTTGCCTTCTTCAAACTCAACTCCACTGGGCAGGCTGTAATCAATTCCTTTCATCTCAACAACATAATCACCTTGCTCTATTAAGATGAGGAGTTCCTCCAGCTCAGAATCTTTTCTTGTCCTCCTGGCCTTTATTTTGGGGTATGTCACAGAGACACCCTCACTTACTTCTTTTGAGATCAGGCCAAGATCCTTAACTCTCTCCATCCGCTTCTTAACATATGCCCAAACAGTTTTAGCTGTTTCTGACTTAGACTGGCTCAGGGCAACTGCCAGCTCAACCCATTTCGTGTACCCCATCTGTGCAACATCAGTGTAGTCATAAGTTTCCAGTTCTGGGCCTGTTGCACCCATTCTGGTAATTTGCAATTTCCACTGTTTGGCTTTTCTTGATGTGGGGACAACTTTAACAATTGCTTCCTTGGCAAGCCTTCTATCAGCAACATCATGAAACTTTTTCCTTGCCAGGTTGTCAAAATGGAATTGGGCTCTTGCAGAGGATGCTTGCTTTGGTTTGGTCACAGAGACCAGAGCACCCACTTCCTTTTCAACTTCCTTCTCACCAGCTGATCCCTTAGCAGCTTCCATCAGTTTCTTTTGCACACCCAGAGAGGGCATTTTGATTTTGCTTGCCTCTTGAAGTGCAAAAGTTCTGGCAGCTTTGGCAGACGCTTCTTCTTCTCTTAGTGCTTCCAGGGCTTTAAGTTGTTCACCTCTGAACTCATAGTATTTATCCATGGAAAGACCCATTTCCTTTGCCCTGGCTTTGTGAAACTTTAACTCTGCTGCTTTCTGCTGTTCAGGATCAAATACTGCTTTTTCTTTTCCTTTAGCTATTGTAGTGATAACAGCTTCAGGAATGTCTTCCTCTTCTTCTTCTTCTTCTTCTTCCTCCAATATGAGGTGCCTCCTTCTGCTGCTTGGCCTGTCCCCAGAAATGAATTCCTCCCCCTTAGACTGTGTAGGGTTTGGAGATTCAGCCTGAGTAGGCTGAGCAGCTTCAGGTAGATGAGAGGCACCCTCTGCTGGACCAGTACCTGTTTCAAATGCACCTGCTGTTTTACAAGTAGGAGCTGATGTCTCCTTAGGAGAAGAAGTTTTCTCCCCCTTAGACTTAGTTTTAGAGGCTGACAACTTCTCCCGCTTTGAAGGAGATGGACCAGCACCTTCAACAACCGGTCTGTCTGAAGAAACAAATTCAGCAGGCTTTGAAGCAGTTTTGGCAGCAGGCTTGGAACCAACCAGGCTATGCACTAAGAAAGCCAGGTTATCCTTCACCTCTACAATTTGGGAAAGACAGGTTTGAAGAGAAGAGGATTGGGAAGCAGCAAGAGTGGTCAGCTTAAGAATGTTTTTCCTATCAGAAGCTGTGAACAGCAAAGTTTGGAGCTGTGCAAGATGTAACTCAAGAGAGTCCTGCACATCAGCAAGGTTTGCTGACACAGAGTTTGATAGAGAAACAATGAGAGTGTTTAGGCTAGCCAAGGTAGTGGGAAGTGTATCATTGCAAGTGGTCAAGAGAGTGGACAGCTGTTGGGTAATGGCTGTCATAGAGGACACAGAGTCCTGTTGGTGGGACAGAATTGAGGAGAGGGAAGTGGAGACATTTTGCAGCTGTGCAGTGAGTGCAAGCAGCTGCGAGGAGGTGTCAGGTTGAGGAGTGGCGGGAAAGGAATTTTTGAACACATCAAAGAATCTTTTAAGCAGTTCAGACACAGAGTCTGAAATGAGAGAGGGGAGAGAAGACATGGAAGTTTTTAAAGAACCAACTTTGTTGGTGAGCAAGGAAAGCTGATCCTTCAAAGGCAGGTCTTTAGGGGATGGAGGTGTATGGGTGGTTTGTTTGGAGTGGGGAGATGGAGATGAAGAGGATGAGGCCGGTGTATGGGGATGTGATGTAGAAGGAGAGGGTATTTTGGAAAGAAGCTCCATAGCCTGGGCAAAAGTAATGTTGCCCAACTTGGAGGGATCAATAGGACCTTCAGCAGTGGCTGTAACTGCATCATCGGGAAAGTGGGTAGAGGATGGTAGCCTTTCAGACACTTCTTGTTTTGCAGCACCTTCATTAAGGCCAGTGGTGGTTCCCTCTGCAAAACCTTGGTTTAAAGGTACCTCATCATGGGGAGATGGTATTTATATTTCAACATCAGCAGTGGTGAAACCTGCTGATGGAGTTTGCATAATAGGAGTAGCCTCACCAAAGGGATGTTCTATTCCCTCAGGTTCATCAGCTTGAGTGGTTGGTCCTTCAGCAGCTATTTGGTGTAGAACAGCTGCATCATGAGGAACTAAAGATTGAGGCTAAGCTGCTGGTTGGTCTAAGCCAGCAGTGTGGACACCTCGTGCAGACTCAGGGTGTAGAGAAGTATGAGGTGGAGACAGTGTGGATTCAGTATGGAGTGGAGAGAACTCCTGTCTTTCAATATTCTCAGCCTGTTGGGAGGCTGGAATAGTTGATGTGGCTGTCTCCATTTGTACAACTGGCTCCTGTTGGGAGGAACCAGAGGGTCTAGGCTGACTTGGGGTTGACAAAGGGTGGAGTGAAGCAGGCTCCAATTGTGCTGATCCTTCTCCCAAAATAGGAGAGGCAGCAGGGGTTGCTTCTTTTCCAACTGAACCCTGTTGAGAGGGAACAGAGGGGCTAGTTTAGGCTGTTTAGGTTGTTGGTTTCTTTTTGGTTATGGATTTGCGTTGGTATAATATGTGAGATGAGGTGGGGGATTTTGGAGAGGAGATGAGAGGTTCAGATTGGACATGTTTGGAGACTGGGTCAGAAACAGGTGAGTTGGCCTGTTCCATAGTCTCAGGTGCCACAGAGGCACCAGCCACAGAGGCTTCAGGTCCAACAAATGAACCAGGGTGAGGAGCCTGCTCCCCCTCAGCCACAGAGGCTGAGGGTGCAGACTTAGACTGAGCTGTTTTTTCCTTCTTGTGGACAGGCTCAGCTTCAGTGATGTCCAGGGTCCTTTTAACAAGTTTGGCCCTGGATTTGGATTTTCTTTTGTGAGCAGCTTCTGGATCCACCCTCACATCAGAGGGTCCTTCCACCAATCCTAGCAGCCTCCTCATTGGAGTAGAGAGAGGAGGCTCATTTGGGAGAACCGGAGTATAGAAAACTCTATTCCCTATTACAGGGAATGCAGAAGTATGAAGTAAAGGCTGAGAGTTATACAAGTGCTCACCACAAATATGCTTGAAGATGAGGCTCAGAAACCTGGGATATCAAACAACAGCTGGATGTGTCTCCATCCACAAGTTGCAGAACTACAGGGATTTCATCACGGCTCAGTTGGTCAAAGGAACCAACTTTGCTGCTGAAGCACATTACCACATAAGCAAATAAGAAGCTTTAAGTAGGAGACAAATCCTTTCTGAACAGCGTAGCTCCAACTTTTGGTTCTGCTATACCACAGAAGTGTAGCAGATTCTTCATCTGTTCATCTTCATGCTGTGGCTGATCATATTTTTCAGCCACAGGGAGTCGAAGAACTTCCCTGATCAGACGAATGTTGATCTCAATGGTCTGAGTCCCATTGAGTATAGTGCCCTTAATGACTTTGGTGTCTGGGTTGTAGGCACAGGTATACCAAAACTCATACACCATCTCCTGGTACAGGACACCAGGAGTGGCAGTCATGGCATAGTTCAACGGATGAACTTTCAAGAACTCCACCATTTCTTCATAGCCTTTCCCCACATAGTTCTTGGGGATGGTTAGGTTAGCAAGGTAGTTGGTAGGTTTCAAGGTCAGCATTGTGGTGACTGATGGATGTTTCTGAACATCAGCACCCACAAACACGGGTAGAAAGTGGTAGTTTCTTTGAGCCATTTGGGAAGTAGTGAAAGTAGTGGAAACACATGACACTTAGTCGATTTTTAGGGTTCTTAGGAGTTTTATAGAAGTAGTGAGGAAGACGAAGATGAAACAGTAGGGGGTATTTATAGGAGTTGAATGTGAGTGGGTATGAGAGAGAAACATTTGGGCGGTTGATTTGAAAAGGTCGTTAACGGAAAACGGAACGGTTGTCCATGTCAGACCGTTTGTCAGACCACTTGAGCCCTTTTTAATCACTAACACACGAAACCCACATTATCCGTAGTAATTAAGTTAAATAAAAACAAAATTTAAGTAACTTAATTGTGAAGAAAGGTAATTAAAACTGATGGTCTAAGCTGATGGTCAATCCTGTGATGAGCAGGGTCATCACAAGCTGTTCACTCTTCAAGTTGTTCCTTCAACCTGTTCAGCTATGTAACAACAGGTTGTGGTCAATAGCTGAGCAGGTTACAAGACAATGTCTTGTATGACAGAATGAGAGAGTGAGCAGGGTGGAGGTTTGATCATCAGATCAGGCTTGACATATAAACTGTGTAGGTCCCGAGAGGTTCCCAAAGTATATAGCTTTAAGCTGTAGAGGGGGGTGAATACAGCAATTTAAAAACTACACACTATTTTCTCAATGTTTGTATGTATTATCAACAAATTGTTAATTACAAACAAGCTTGAATGCGGAAAGGTTCAAGCTGAGATGACAGATACTACAGTATGTTCACTAGTCTAACACAAACTCAAACTAGCTTACAATGAATACACTCACTAAGAAACACTCACTGTGTTTACAAGACTCAGAGAGACAGCTTATGTAGAATCAGCTTAGACACAGAGAAACTGTATTACACAAGCATGCTTGCATGCATGAAAAACACACTTGCACATTCACTCTTGGTTTCAGCACTTAGCTTTTCTTGGCTTAGTCTTTCTGACCTTAGAAGCTTCCTTTTATACTCACTCAGAGGATCTAAGAAAAAGTTCTTCATTGGACTGAATGAAAAAGGAGAAGTCTTGTTTGAAAAGACAACATAACTATTCTGCACTTTTCTGAAAAGCAGACTTGACTTCACATGTGCAGAACTTTTGTCTTTTCACTTTGTCTACTGTTGCATTGCCTTTAACCAAACAAGGAATGTCAACTTTGCGTCTTTCTTCCTTGTAAAGGCCTATTTTGATATAAGAAAAAGGTCTGTCACCCTTTTTCAAATAACCTTTTGTCTTCATGTAACAGAACAGCTTGGGCAGGCTGAGCAGTTCTGATTTCCACTTTGTCTTCGACTTTGTAAACTGATCTTGTAGCCAAAAACAATACATGAGGACTTGGAAACACATTCCATAAAGTGTTTAGCCTGTTCACAAAGAACAGGTTCTGTTCACAAAGAACAGAACACTTGTAAGATGCCCAAGCTGCTCACCAGTGTAGAGCAGCGTAGACAGTTTATGTCCAGCCTGTTCAGCAGACAGAACAGCTTGGACAAACTGTCTTAGTTGCAACACATGCAACATATAGAACAGCTTTGGACTGATATTGCAAATCACTTTTTAGGTATTATTAAGGCATAAACAGGCCTTAACTTTTACCCATCAAGTGCATCAACAGGTTTGATTAATAATCTCCCCCTCAGATGCAGAACAGGTTTGACTGAGGCCTTTTTGTGCCTAACAATCTCCCCCTATTTGCAATAACCAGTCTAAGCTGGTCTTGTCAAAAATCACTATATATTTTTACAATGCATTTGTTGAAGTAGAATTACAACATTAACATAAAGTAAAAGATCAGTTTATATATACACTGATTTTTGATTACATTAGAACAACACATGTTCTTACAAAAGTACAACTAATGTACTGATGTATATTACAACTAATGTAAAGGAAATTACAACATATGTAAAATAGAGTACAACTAATGTACATTGGACTGTTTTTGTTGGGAGCAGAAAATGGTAAGCCTGTCCAACTGATGGACAGCTTCCATTCTTCACCTGCCCAGATGGCAGATGGACTTCATCACACTGGAGGGGGATCTTCAAACATCTTCTCCAATTGTTCTCTAGTATCCTCAAGTTCTTGAATTTCACTTCTTATAAACATGAACTTGGGATCATCAAGTTCACCTCTTTCAAAGAAGCCTCTGAGCTGATCCCAGACGGCTGCTCTCCACTTACTAGACTGCCTGAATGAAACTGCAAGTCTGAAGGCCACAAGTTGTCTTAGATCAACTTTGTATAGATCTGAAGCTCTTTGAAAGCATTTCTTCTGAGTTAAGGGATCTACAAAAAATGCCCCCAGCTCAGGCTCTTCAATGATCTTGCCATCTTCAAACTCTATTCCACTAGGCAGGCTGTGATCAACTCCTTTCATTTCAATGGCATAATCGCCTTGTTCAATCAGTGTAAGGAGTAGTTCCATTTCAGTGTCCTTCCTTGTCCTCCTGGCCTTAATTTTTGGATGTGTCACCAAGACACCTTCACTTGCTTCTTTGGAAATCAGGCCAAGGTTCTTTACTCTCTCCATCAGTTTCTTGACATACGCCCTGATTGTCTTAGCCGTTTCTAACTTTGACTCACTCAGGGCAACTGCCAGTTCAATCCATTCTCTGTACCCCATCTGTGCTACGTCAGTGTAGTCATATGTTTCCAATTCAGGGCCTGCTGCACCCATCCTTGTTATTTTCAACTTCCATTGACTGCCTTTTCTTGATATAGGGACAACTTTGACAATTGCTTCCTTGGCAAGCCTTCTTTCAGCAACATCTTGAAGTTTTTTCTTCGCCAGGTTGTCAAAATGGTACTGAACTCTTGCATGAGGCACTGTAGGCTTGGTCACTGAGACCAGAGTACCTTTTTCCTTCTCTGCTTCCTTCTCCCCTGCTGATCCCTTAGCAGCTTCCAATATTTTCTTTTGCACTTCCAGAGTAGACATTTTAACTTTCTTTGCTTCTTGAAGTGCAAATGATTTGGCAGCTTTGGCAGATTCTTCTTCTTTTCTAAGAACTTCCAGGGCTTGAAGCTGTTCTTCTCTAAACTCAAAGTACTTGTGCATAGGAAGACCCATTTCTTTGGCCCTGGCTTTGTGAAATTGGATTTCTGCTTGTTTCTGCTGTATGGGATCATCTTCTGCTATTTCTTTTCCTTTAGCTGCTGTAGTGGTAGCAGCTTCAGGACTTTCCTCCTCTTCTTCTTCTTCCTCTAGGATCAGATGCCTCCTTCTGCTGCTTGGCCTGCCCTCAGGAATGGATTCCTCCCCCTTAGACTGAGCAGGGATTGGAGATTCAACCTGAGTAGACTGAGCAGCATGAGAAGCACCCTCTACTGTACCTGTTGCAGAGATTCCTGCTGGATGACCAGTTTGTGCTGCAGGCACTGGTTTCTCCTTAGGAGTGGAAGTTTTCTCCCCCTTAGACTTGGTCTTAGAGGCAGACGACTTCTCCCCCTTTGAAGGAGATGTACCAGCACCTTCAACACCCGGTCTGCCTGAAGACACAAAGTCATCAGGCTTGCCAGCAGTTTTGGCAGCAGGCCTGGGGCCAACAAGGCTAGTCACTAAGAAAGCCAAATTGTCCTTGACCTCTGCAAGCTGGGAAAGACAGGTTTGAAGAGAAGAGGATTGTGTATCAGCAAGGGAGGTCAGCTTAACAATGTTTTCCCTATCAGACTCTGTAAACAGCAAACTTTGAAGCTGTGCAAGATGTAATTCGAGAGAATCTTGCACATCAGCAAGGTTTGATGACATAGAATTAGATAGAGAGCCAATTAGTGTGGTCAAGCTGGCCAGAGTGGCAGGAAGAGTAGAATTGCAAGAAGTGAGGAGAGATGACAGCTGTTGGGAAATAGAGGGAGTTGGACACAGTTTGCAGCTGTGCAGTGAGTGCTATCAGCTGTGAAGAATGATCTGTTTGTGGAGTAGCAGGGAAGGAGTCTTTGAATGAATCAAAGAACCCCTTAAGCTGTTCAGACACAGAGCCTGAAATAAGAGAGGGTATAGAGGTCATGGTAGTTTCCAAAGAACCAACTTTGTTGGTCAGCAGAAAAAGCTGATCCTTCAAAGGCAGGTCTTTGGGAGATGGAGGTGTATGGGTTGACTGTCTAGATTGGGTGGATGGAGAGGATGATGATGAGGCTAGTGTATGAGGGTGTGATGGAGAGGGAAGAGGAACATTTGATAGAAGTTCCATAGCCTGGGCAAAAGTAATATAGCCCAGCTTGGAAGGATCAAAAGGTCCTTCAGCAGCGGCTGTAGCTGCATCACTAGGAGAAGGGATTGGTGTTGGGTGCCTTTCAGATGCTGCTTGTGCTGCAACATCCTTATGAAGACCAGTGGTGGTTCCCTCTGCAGTGCCTTGGTTTAAAAACACCTCATCATTGGGAGATAGGATATGCATTTCAACATCAGCAGTGGTGAAACCTGCTGATGGAGTTTGCATGGAGGGAGCAGCCTCACCAGAGGGATGGTATGATCCCTGAGGTTCATCAGCTTGGGTGGTTGGTCCCTCAGCAGCTGTTTGGTGTAGAACAGCTGTATCATGGGGAGCAGAAGTTTGAGGCTGAGCTGCTGATTGGTCTATACCAGCAGCGTGGGCACCTCGTGCAGACTCAGGGTGTGAGGAGATTTGAGTGGGGGACAGTGTGGACTCAGTATGGAGTGGAGAGGACTCCTGTCTTTCAATATCCTCAGCCTGTTGGGAGGCTGGGATAGTTGATGTGGCTATCTCCGTTTGTACAACTGGTTCCTGTTGGGAGGAACCAGAGGGTCTAGGCTGACTCTGGGTAGACTCAAGTTGGAGTGAAGCATGCTCCAATGGGGCTGAACCTTCTCCCAATATAGGAGAGGCAGCAGGGGTTGCTTCTTTTACAACTGAACCCTGTTGAGAGGGAACAGAGGAGGTGGTTGTTTTGGCTGTTTTCTTTTTGGAGATTGATTTTCGTTGATAGTGAAGGGATGAAGTAGGTGATTGGGGAGAGGAGATGAGGGGTTCAGACTGGACAGGTTTTGAGACTGGGTCAGAAACAGGTGGGTTGGCCTGTTCCATAGTCTCAGGTGCCATAGAGGCACCAGCCACAGAGGCTTGAGGTTCAACAAATGAACCAGGGTGAGGAGTCTGCTCCCCCTCAGCAACAGAGGCTAAAGGTTCAGACTCAGTCTGAGCTGTTTTGGCCTTCTTTTTCATAGGCCCAGCTTCAGCAGTTGCCAGGGTCCTCTTAACAAGTTTGGACCTGGCTTTGGATTTTCTTGTGGGAGCAGCAGCTTCTGGATCCACCCTCACAGCAGAGGGTCCTTCGACCAATCCTAACAACGTCCTCATTGGTGTGGATATAGGAGGCTCATTTGGGAGTAAAGGAGTATAGAAAACTCTATTCCCTATGACAGGGAATGCAGCAGACTTAAGTAAAGGCTGAGAGTTGTATAGGTGCTCACCACAAACATGTCTGAAAATGAGGCTCAGAAACCTGGGATAACGGACAGCAGCTGGTCTTGGCTCTTGCTGCACCAGGTTCATCAAGTTCAGAAAGATCTACTTAGCCATATCAATGGTAGTCCCATCCACTAGCTGTAGGACTATTGGGACTTCATCTCTGCTCAGTTGGTCAAATGAACCAACTTTGCTGCTGAAGCTCATCATCACAGAAGCAAACAAAAAGCTGTAGGTAGGAGACAAATCCTTCCTGTACAACGTTGCTCCAATTCTGGGTTCTGCTACACCACAGAAGCGTAGCAAATTTCCCATTTGCTCGTTTTCAGGCTGGGGCATATCATATGACTCAGCAACAGGCAGATGAAGAACCTCCCTCAGAAGATCAGCAGTAATCTCAATGGTCTGAGTCCCATTGAGAATAGCCCCCTTGATGACTTTGGTGTTGGGGTTGTAGGCACAGGTGTACCAGAACTCGTACACCATCTCCTGGTACAGGACACCAGGAGTTGCAGTCATAGCATAGTTCAACGGATGAACTTGCAGAAACTCCACCATTTGATCGTAACCTTTCCCCACATAGTTTTTGGGGATAGTAAGGTTTGCAATGTAGTTTGTGGGTTTGATGGTCAGCATTGTGGTGACTGATGAGTCTTTGACAACATCATCACCAACGAACACTGGAAGAAAGAGATTAGGTCTGTGAGCCATTTGGGAAGTTTTGAGGTTTGGAGAAGCAAAAGACACTTAGTCGATTTTTAGGGTTCTTGAGGATTTCTGGAAATGATGAGGAAGACGAAGATGAAACAGTAGTTGGGTATTTATAGGATTTGAATGTGAGTGTGTATGAGGGAGAAAGTTTTGGGCGGTTTGATTTGAAAAAGTCGTTAACGGAAAACGGAACGGTTGTGCATGTCAGACCGTTTGTCAGAACACTTGAGTCCTTTTTAATCACTAACACACGTAACCCACATTATCCGCGGTAATTAAGTTAAATAAAACATTAATTAAGTAACTTAAGTTTGAAGAAAGGTAATTAAAATTTTTTTTTTGTCTAAGCTGTTGGTCAAACCTGTGATGAGCAAGGTCATCACAAGCTGTTCAATCTTCAAGCTGTTCATTTTTCAAACTGTGCCTCCAGCCTGTTTTCTTTTGTAAGAGCAGGATGTGTTCAATAGTTGAACAGGTTACAAGATAATGACTTGTAAGACAGTGTGAAGAAGTGAACAGGGTGAAGATTGGATGTTGGTACACCCTGTGTGACGATTGCAGTCTAAGTGATCCAACATTGTGGTTTTAGTAAGTGTTTGATATATATGTTTATATATGTTTGTTATTTATCATTGTTTGTGTGTTTGAACTTGATGTAACGTATTACAAGAAGTTAAAACATAAAGTTCAAAGATTAATTCAAGCATAAGTTAATAACATAAGTTTCAAATACAAGTTAGTCAGATTCAAATTCTATAAGGATTGGCATTCGAATCTATGTCAGATTCGAATGTGATCCTGGACAGATTTGAATGTGTATTGTTGAGGCAGATTCAAGAATGTCAGTGAGGACAAACTCGAATGGGCCTTGGGCCGGATTCGAGTTTGGCCCATGTCAGACTCGAATTACCCTCTATAATTAGGGATAGACTCGAAATATTATTAGACTTTTTGCAGAATTCGAGAGTGATTAAGCATTAAGCGATTTCGAGTTTATCATCAGTGTTAGTGTCGTTTCGGAGAGAATCAGTTCGTAGGTGCGTTCTTGTGTAGTTCGTGCAGCTTCTGATAGTCTCCGTGTTTCTAGTGAGAGTTGTTTCCGTCTACCCGTTAACGAGGATTCCGCACTCGTTGACGGTTCTGCGTCAAGACAGATCTCGTAGTGGTAGACCTTACAAGTGGTATCAGAGCCAACGGGGTGTTCTTGGTGTTCTTCGTGTTCATCTAGATACATTCTAGGTTTCTTGACGCTTTTTGGACGGTTGTTCTCTCAAATTCGTGTTTTTCGAGCTTAGCAAATTGTCATCCGGGAAACACTTTGTTATTTTTCACGTTTTTGATTGAAATCAATATTTTTCTCTGTAAAAATATTGATTTAATCTGCAAAACGTAAAGAAATCGAAGTGTTAGCCGTTTTTCGAGTTTGCGGCGCTCGAATCTAATAGGAGTAATTAGGGTTTTACTTAGTTTCGAGTCTAACCAAATCCGCTCCTCTCGAGTTTGATAAACACTGTTTCGAGTCTAATTCGAGTTTCTGCTACATTCGATAGGGGTCTCGAGTCTGCTTACATTCGAGTTTGCTTCATGTTTAGTCTAGTTTCGAATAGGGCTTCGAATCTACTGAAGTGTTCGAGTTTGCCTTAACCTTCGAGTTTGGGGGATTTTCGAATCTGTCATTAGTTTCGAATTTAATTGACTTACAAAACTTAATCGAATTTAATCCCAAATAAATTGGAGTTTAATTATATTCGAATCAACTTAAATTCGAAAGAATTAACTCAAGTTAATTTCGAATTAAATTAATTAAGTTCAACTCAATTACTTTCGAAAGGATGTCAAATCTTCAAAAATTCCTGGAAATGGACCACGAGGTCGGGAAGGCAGACACCCCGCCTAAGCTGATGAAACTCGAGGATTACTATTGGTGGAAAGATCAGTTTGCCGATTTTGTGCGTTTCAATGACATGCGCATGTGGGTGTGTATTGACGAAGGATACATTCCACCAATTTCTGAAGTTGAAGGCCGTCAGAGAGTCTTATCATATCAAATGATGAAGGAAGATTAAGAAACTTTATGAAGCCGAAAACAGAGCTTTCTCGATAATTCGAATGGCGTTGCCTCAGGATATACTACACACATTCCGGACTCAGAAGACATCTAAGGAACTTTGGGAGTCACTGGAAAAGAGATGTGAGGGTAATCCAAGGGTTCGAAGAAAGCGTATGGAGCTGTTGAAACAACAGTTTGCAATTTTCAAGGCGTTGAAGGATGAACAGCTGGATGATACCATCACTCGCTTTTATCATCTGTTGACGGAGCTTGAAAGCCACGGGATTGAGTATAATGACACTGAGAAGAACAATAAGCTTCTTGATGCCTTACCAGCCAAATGGGCAATGTATGTGGCAATGATCAAGCTTAATGAAGACAAGTATTATACCCAATCTTTGGAGGATATTGTGGGAACGTTGCGAGCTTATCATTTCGAGCTACTGAAGGCCGAAACGGAATACGAACAAGTCCAGAATCCAGCGATGTATTTTGGAAAATCAACAAAACCTTCAGCAACAGCTGTCTGAAGACTGCTACAGCGTTTTTCACCGGAGAAACGTCGTCACCAGCATAGACTGATGACACTCTGAACAGAGCGTTCTTAGGATTAGGAAGATCGGAAGAACCGCAGCCTCAAGCACCGCAGGCATCAACATCTCAGGGATATTCTAAGATGCCCATGAGTGCTAAATCGGCCGAGGAACATTTGAACTTACTTGCTTCATTTGTGGCCGCATACGGGAACTGCTTTCAGGGGAAGATAAACGATCCTGCTCTCTGGGATGAAGACTATGATCAGGTCGACCCTGACGATCTTGAGGAGATGGACCTTAAATGGCAACTGGCCATGGTAACCCAACGGGTTAAAAGATTTATCAAACGAACTGGGAGGAATTTGACGATGAATAATAAGGGGATTGGCTTTGATAAGTCCAAAGTCAAATGCTACAATTGTCAAGGTCTGGGACACTTCGCCAGAGAATGTCAGAGACCGAAGGTAGATACGTACCAAGGGCAGAATCAGCATCATGGATAGTTTCAGACTCAATCTCAACAACGATACCTTCCGAGTTCATCTGCCGGTCAGGCCAATCTAGCTGGTCTTCTATCAAATGTCACATCAGACAGACAGCTGGATGGTACCTACGACTGGACCTCACATCCGGAATCAAATGCTCGGGCTTTTATGGCTGAAGTCACGGAGAATGGATGAAGGAGAAGAGCAGACCACAAGGGACAGCAGTCTGATGTGGGTGGAGAAGACGAATGATCAGACGCTTCTGGAGTTTGCCGCTAAAATGGCTAACGTGGAATCCGACCACACAAAGGTTAGTCTGACTTACTCTCTTTTTCTTGAATTATGCTTGTTATGTGTTACTTCTAACGATAGGTTGAATCTAGTCTTAGAATCACATAAAACCATAACTGCTCAAAATGAGTCATTAAAAGCTGATAACGCTAGCCTGAACGACATTAAGCAAGATCTTAAGGAAAAACTTAAGGCTGATGCTCAAGATGTAATGGTTCTGAAAGACAAACTAAGTGAGCAGTGTGTTAGGTTAGAGCTTATGTATGAGCATGTAGAAGCCTTGACCAAAAACCTTAAGGACAAAGACATAGAGCTAGCTGAAACAAAGGTAAAGGTAGCAGAGGCCAATAATAAGCTAGAAAAGTTTAGGAATTCAAGCCTGAACCTTGGGAAAGTTTTAGATGCTCAACGTCAATCTAAAACACCTGTAGGTCTAGGATTTCATGAAATTCCTCCACCTTTTAATGCAAACTACATGCCTCAACCTCAGGAGAAAACTGACAAATCAGTAGACTTAGAGGACATACCTGCACCTATGTCTGAGCCTGTAGTAGAAAATACACCTAAGGTGACTGACACAACCGTCAAGGTTAAGAAAGTCAAATTTGTGTCTTCCTCCAATGAAACACCTGTAGGAAAACATAAAATTGATTTTAATGATCAGGACGATGAGCCAGTCGCAATAGATGTTCAAAAGGACCAAGACACTAGTGAGACACCTAAGTCTAAGGGCACACACAAGAAGTCCATAGATAAGATGTCCTGCTTCAGATGTCATGAAAAGGGGCATGTTGCTTCTAACTGTCCACTTAGGAAAGCCGAAGTTACACCTAAGACAGTGAAGCCAAAACCTGTTAAGCCCTCAACGAATGTGGCGAGCACTAGTAGTTCTCAGAGTACCGAGAAAACTGTGCAGGCTGCACCAAAACAAGTTGTGAAACAAACACCGGTAAAGGTTGGACCAAAAGAAGTGGTTAGGACAAATTCACCGAATAGAGTCGTAAATCAATCTAGGTCTGGACCTCAACAACAATATAGGAACACAACACCTAGCAGAGCATACACTCCGATTAGGTCACACACTCCTATAAGGCATCACACACCGGTAAGAGCTCAGGGATCACAATCTGAAATGCAATATAATCGGAATTATTCGAGAGCTCCACAACAAATGCCTACTCAAAGGCAAAGACTGAATTTACATCACACGGCACCACAACAAACTCCTGTTCAAAGACCCAAGTCACCTGAAAGGCGAGATGGGTATTTGAAAGAGTTTAAGTATGTGGACGAGAATGGTATAACCAAGTCAGTTATGGCTTGGGTTCCCCGTGATAACTAACCTATTTTCTTTCATGTGCAGGAGATTACCACAGGTCCAAACAACAAATGGTTCGTCGACAGTGGATGCTCCAGGCACATGACAGGGGAAAGAAGTCTCCTTACAGACTTCAAGGGTGGGAATCGGGGATTTGTATCATTCGCGGGAAATAAAGGAGGAAACATCACGGGTACCGGAGTGGTCACTAATGGGACAATCAAGTTGGATCAAGTTTATCATGTTGATAAACTGGTTCACAATCTCATTAGTGTATCTCAAATCTGTGACAAGAAGAATTCAGTGTTGTTCACAGACACTGAAGCGTTAGTGCTAAAACCGGGATTCAAGATTCCTGAAGAATGGGTATTGATGCGGGCACCAAGGAAGAATGACTTGTACATGCTTGATATGAACAAGCCGGAGACTTCGATGGGGCCAATCTGTTTGTTATCCAAAGCTTCGGAGACGGAATCGATATTGTGGCACAGACGCATGGCTCACTTGCACCTAAGAATAATGAACTACATAACGAAAAATGGGTTGGTGCAAGGTGTGCCTATGAAGAGCTTTCAGTTCGAGGACAAGTGTCTACCATGCAAGAAGGGCAAACAACATAAGAAGACACACAAGTCCAAGACTCAGAACTCCATAACCTCAACATTCGATTTGTTGCACATGGATCTTTTCGGACCAATCAACAAAAGGAGTATAGGAGGTAGTTGGTATTGTTTAGTTACCACTGACGATTACTCACGATTTTCTTGGGTTTTCTTTCTAGGTACAAAGGACGAGACGGCTTCCAAGCTCATCGGGTTCTTAGACCAAGTGGAGAATTCCCATGGAACACGGGTTAAAAGGATATGTAGTGATAATGGAACTGAGTTCAAAAACACTGTAATTGGTGTATATTGCCTCTCAAAGGGCATAGTGCATCAATTCAGTGCACCATATGAGCCTCAACAAAATGGGGTGGCCGAACGTAAAAACAGGACATTGATTGAGGCTGCAAGGACTATGCTTTCGGATTCAAAGCTTCCTACCATGTTTTGGGGGGAGGCAGTGAATACCGCGTGCCATATTTTAAACCGAGTCCTTACAGTAAAATCTTTGAACAAAACCTGTTATGAAATTTGAATAAACGACCACCTAATTTAACTGGCTTCGAACCGTTTGGGGTACCATGCACTCTTTTGCGAACAAAACACCAACCTAAGTTTGGTGAAAAGGCTGAAGAAGGATACTTCCTAGGTTATGTGCCGAACTCACCAAACAAATGGGTTTTTAACAAAACAAATGGTACAGTGGAAATTGTGTATAACATTGAAGTCACAAGTTATACACATGAACCCCAAACAGGTCCGGAATGGATATTTGACTATGATAAATTATTTGAGTCATTTAACATTCCTTTGGATGAAAATGCAGGTACAATCGAAAAGGACATGGCGACGTTACATCTGAATGACGAAGGTCATACCTTTCCGAGGACTACATTTCAATCCGCATCCGAGCCTACTGCGACTGAAGATGGATCTCCAGAAGTTACTAATCCAGAGGCACCTTCAACTGAGAATCAGACTTAGACAACAAATTCTAACTCTGAGGAAACTGTCTACGAGGAGGAAAATGTGGAATCTGAGGTTGTTCCCCCATTAGGTGAAATAGGATCTAACTTAGGAGATAATCTGAGAGTTGACGAGATAGAGACCTCTAATATTTAAAAAAAACCATCCTATAGAAAGCATCATAGGAAATCCTAACGAGGGTGTGAAGACTAGGAGTAGTGTGAATAACAACACTGTGTTGTTGTCGATGATAAACGACTCCGAGGCATATCATACCTGTCTCTATTCGTGTTTCATATCGCAAGTAGAGCCTAAGAATGTGCAAATGGCACTTAAGGATAACTCCTGGGTTGAAGCGATGCAGGAAGAACTTTCGCAGTTTAGGAAACTAGAAGTGTGGGAGTTAGTTCCATTACCTCGAGGGGAAGTTACCATAGGAACCAAATGGGTTTTTAAGTGCAAAAGAGACGATCGGGGTATAGTCACTCGCAACAAGGCTAGGCTAGTTGTAAAGGGTTTCAACCAAGAGGAGGGAATCGATTACAATGAGGTGTTTGCGCTAGTAGCTAGGCTAGAAGCCATTAGGTTGTTTCTGGCTTTTGCTTCCTTCAAAGGCTTTAAGGTATATCAACTAGATGTTAAGAGTGCCTTCCTATATGGAAAAGTGAAGGAGCTGGTGTATGTAGAACAGCCGCCCGGATTTACAGATCCAAAATATTCTGATAGAGTGTATCGTTTAGATAAGGCTCTATATGGATTGCATCAGGCACCAAGGGCGTGGTATGAGACTCTATCCAACCATTTATTAGAAAACGGGTTTGAAAGGGGTAGGATAGATAGTACACTGTTCGTTAAGAGAAAGGGAGAACACTTCATCTTGGTACAAGTGTACGTCGATGATATCATTTTTGGTTCATCAGACGAACAGACGTGCAAAGATTTCGAGAAGGTGATGAAGTCGAAATTCGAGATGAGTGCTATGGGAGAGTTAAATTTCTTTTTGGGGTTACAAGTTGACCAGAAGAAGGAAGGGATGTTTATCCATCAGACGAAGTATGTCTATGACATATTGGAACGCTTCGGGATGGAAGGAACGAAACTGACTGCCCATTTCAGCACGCCGATTCAAGTGAACCACAATCTCGGATCGGGTACTGAAAGTGATGCCGATGTGGATCCGACGTTATATCGGGCCATGATTGGATCACTTATGTATTTAACTGCTTCAAGACCTGACATCATGTTTGCTGTTTGTATTTGTGCTAGGTTTCAAGCTAATCCGAAAGAGATGCACATGAAAGCTGTGAAGCGGATTCTACGATACCTCAAGTCGAAACCGAAGCTGGGACTTTGGTATCACGCGGAGGGTGATCTGGAATTGGAGGCGTTCACGGATTCAGACTACGGAGGATGCAGCTTGACGCGCAAGTCAACAACTGGAGGTTGTCAATTCCTAGGAGGGAGACTGGTTTCCTGGCAATGCAAGAAACAGACGTCGGTAGCCGTGTCAACGTGCGAGGCTGAGTATGTTGCTGCTGGTAGTTGTTGCTCACAGGTTCTGTGGATACAACAACAATTGCGGGATTACGGTTTGGCTTACACTCAAACTCCAATTAGGATAGATAATCAATCTACAATTGCTATAACTAACAATCCAGTTAAACACAGTAAAACAAAGCACATAGACATAAGGCATCATTTTATTCGTGATTGTGCGGAAAAGAACTTAATCAAATTGGTAAAAGTGGCAACGGACGATAATAATGCAGATTTATTTACCGAAGCATTTGATAAGTCACGGTTTGAATATTTAATTCAACTAAATGGGTTGCGCAACCCAGAGTAAATTGACCTTAGTAGAAGTTTTATTTTCTTTTATAGCTGTAGTATTTCTTTCTTTTTATAGTAAGCTTGCTAAATTAGGATAGTTTCTATTTTTAGTAAGTTAGTAGGTTATATTCTTTTATTGCTATTTCTTATGAAAAACAAAAGAAAAAAGAGAGAAAACCATAAAAAAAATTCAAAAAAGAGAATATCAGAAAAGGAGTTAAGTCTTAGATATATAGGTTCAAAGTGACGAAAATTAGCACAGTCGTTACAAACTCTAAGTGTTTAGGCTTTCACACATAATACACCTAAAATTCTAAGTGTTATACTTTATTTTAGTTTGATGTGTTGGTAGGCATAATACATATAGGGAGTCTCAAGGCTAATAAAATAATCGAGAAAAAGTCAAACGTGTCACTAACTTAGATGTATGACCAATCGGTCTTAATTTTTATGTACAAGACATACAAACTTTGAGTCTAAATGAGGTATGCAAACTTTCTAGGGATGTATAGCAACATCAAATACATCTTAAAATGGAAAGAATTGAAAAATCATATAAAATTGAGAGTCGAAAACATGTAACTCTGTTGTACGTAAGTACAGACCTGTTGCCTCTGTTTAGATTCGGGTTAGCAAGATAAGTCGCTCTGTTGTACGTCGGTACAGACCTGTCACCGCTGTCTTGCTAGCTTTAATAATAAACTTTAAGTCAAACTAAGACACTCTGTTGTATGAAAATACAGACCCGTGTCCGATGTTTGTCTTTTAAAGAAAGTTTGCAAATACCAACAAGTTAGAATCATTGTCTGTATGCCTTGATCATAAAAGTATGTCTATGTCTGAGTCACGTAAGATAATTTCATGATAAATAAAAATGCCAAGGGATATTCCGAAATGTAGAATGTTTAAAGAGGTAAATACCAACAATCGGCTAAATGGGTATTCCACGACAAACAATCAAAGGAATCAAAAATTCCTAAGTGTTTGGAAGTTTAAGTACTGAAAGTGACTATCTGACACCGCTATCTGATTGAACCTTTCTTTGACTATACTCATTAAAAATATTTTGTTAAGTGTTTAGCTTAGGTTGTAAATTTTAATAAATATAATTTATGTCTAAGTTAAATTTTTTGGTCAAAATTTTAAAATTTTATTTTTACTTAGTTTTTATTTTATTTTATTGTGTTTTACCTTAGTTTATTTTGCTTTATTTTATTTTATTTTTTACTTAGGAAAAAGGTCAAAAATTTCTAAGGGTGCATTCATAGTTGGATAAAATAAACACTGCGTGAAAATCTTGTGCTTAGGGAAAAAGGTTTGGCATAGTTTATTCCGTTACACAATAAGGTTGAAAAAGTTGAATTTATTTCAAAATTTTCAAAATTTTCTAAGTGTTTTGGGAAATTCGAGTTTAGTTTAAACTCGAAATTGGGTGACCTCGAATCTGTCATTAGATTCGAATGTGGCCATAGACTCGAAGGTAGGTGGTATAAATAGGTTAACAGTAACATCATTAAGTCATCTGTTTTCGAATCTATACTCTCGAATCTATTAGGCGATTTCGAATTTGTTTCCTCGAGTCTACCGTTTTCCTCTAAAATGACAATTTGTCGAGTTTCTTACTTGGGTGTTCGATTCTACTGATACATCTAGGTATAATCAACTTGGTTGTACAAGATTCATGTAGTTTAATACACCATTTAAGTCAAAATCACTAATTTTGTAAGGTTTGATGGTCGAAATCGGATTTTTCAAAATTACCAAGTTTGGAACGGTAAAAGGTCAAATTAAAGGCAAATATCAGTGATTAGAACCTAGTTGGACTAATGTATGTAATTTTCTAAGTTCAAAATGGTTAAAATCATGGGTTTTGGTGAAGAGTTGGGCCGACATTTCGAATCTGATCGTGAATATTCTCGAGTTTGTCAGTAAACTCGAGAAGACCATTACATTCGAATCTGTCATCAAACTCGAAATAGGGTGTCTTCGAATCTGTCTATTCGAATCTGTTATTTTATTTGAATTATTCAATTTAAATTTAATTAAACTTGTAGAAATTCTTTTGTGTTGGATTTTGTACTTAATCAAGTTCAAAATAAAACAAATTTGAATTTTGGCAAGTTTATTGATTTTTTTATTAATTCTAATAGTTTATCTATTGTGCAGATATGGCTGTTCGAGTATTCGTGCCGAAGCACAATATGGTCATTCCCCCCGACCATCATATCCCTGAGGCGCAGGGTTTTCGACAAATGATGGATTTCCTAGTAGAGTCTAGGATTGCGTTTGCTTTGTCCCATAACATTCAGATTGTTATTCCCTATGTTCGCCAGTTCTATGATCATCTACAGGTGGATTGCTCTGTCACCCCGACAGTGCTGAGAACAAGGATAGCAGAACAACCATTGGTGTTTTCTGCCGATATGCTGCGTCAGGTTTTGCAGCTAGGATCTCAAGAAGAAGAGTCTGGGCCTATTGACTTTCCCTTAAGTATTAGGCATGCAGCTTTTCAGAGGATGGGTTACAGTTTAGATGTTACGAAGACTTCTTACATGAAGAGCGGGCTTATTGGTCAATGGAGATTTTTGGCTCATGTGTTTATGGTTTGTTTTGCAGCCAAGAAAGCCGGTTTTGATTATATTGTCTCGAAGATCCAATCTGGGATGATCGCTTTAGTGTATAATCGGCCATTCAGCTTTTCTCAAATGTTTTTCTCGGAATTCGTTCATCAAATCTCGGCTCCAGAGCAGCAACAATTTCTGCTGTATCCTCGATTCATAATGATGCTCATCAGGCATTTCTTGCCGAATTTGCCGCAGCAAAATGAAATTCAAAGCGTAGCGGTGATGGATAAAAGGATTTTTGCTGATTGCTCCTCGCATAGAGGAAGGTTGGCAGTTCCAGTCGAACGACCGTTGTTTGGGGCAGTAATTGATAGGAACTTTGAAGCATCAAATAATGCCAACTGGGCAGGAGAAGTGGAAGTTCAAGCTAGACAGTCGCCACAACCACAACGACAACAACCGTGTGCACAGCCACAAAGGAGAAGACAGAGAGCTACTGCGAGTCAAAGTCAGGCATCTAGGCCTTCGACAAGTCAACAGCAAGAGGTACAAGAAGCAGGGCCTCCGAATGTTCCAAGTGAATTTGATCAGTTGTGTCAGACGTTACATGAAATTTGGGAAGCTGGTCCTCATGCCAATGAAGAAATATCTGCAGCATTAGTTGGAGAATTGCTTGAGCCTCCAGAGGGAGAAGAAGATGTTCTTAGGGATGTTGACGAATAGAACCAGAGCAGACTGGTAATGATGAGTCATCATCTGCAACTGAGTCAGAAGAAATGGAGGAGATAGAGGCTGAAGCTCCAGAGTCCGTGTCTACAGAACCTCGTGTTCAAATGGGAACTTATGGATCAAGGTTAATAGTATCGGAAGAAGCTTCAAGGAGGCGAGCAACGAGAGAGTCTGATGACTCTGATTTTGAAGACGAAGAGGTTGCACCATTAGTGACGAGGCAAAGGGCCAAAAGTCATAGATTTATGCAAGGATCTTCTTCAGCTTCAGAGTACAACCTGAAATTCCTCAACCTCAAATTCCTCAACCTCAGGACCCTCAAACCACCATTCCACCATCACCACCTCATGATGAACCATACATCCCATCGCCGATCATTCCAACTCCAATTCAATCCATCCCATCAACCTCATCCACATACGCCGACAATCAAAGGTTACTGCAGCTAAAAACTCGAGTTGACTTCCAAAATATCCAGATCTTAGGCCTAACAAAGGCAATCGGTGAGATTCATACTCATAACGCAAATCTTGCTAACGAGAATGCCGATCTGAAAAAGATAGTGGAAAAAGTTCAGGAAGAGAACGTAGAGTTAAAGACTTTTGTCGCTGATCAGGCAGCTGAGCTAAGATCGATGCGCTTCCTAGTTGAGCAATTAATGAAAAATTTACAGGCTCAGGGGGAGACATCGTGTCGTGATCAAGAAGTTCGCAGGGAGGATGATGATAATGAAGATGACCAGGGCAATGATCCCAGCACTCAAAGACAGAATGAGCCAGTAGATTTTTCTGCTGCTCAGGCTGCTCAGTCTCAGGGGGAGCCTAGTCAGTTGGGAGGTGAAGTAGGAGAGGCCAGTTCGTCTAAACCTACAGAGTATGAGATAAGTGAGATGATTGATGCACTCATGGATCTCGATGATGACCCGATGGACTTGGGCTTTGACTTTGAAGAGGATATGGAGGAACTAGAAGAGGGAGAATTTGTTCCTGAAGAGATTGTTGATTGGAGATAAGATGATGAGGGGTGTGCTGACGAAGACGATGAAGCCAATGAGATCGTAGTCCAGCAAAATCCAATCACTGATACATATGTGATAGAAGGAAATGATGTTGTTAACATAGAAGTGGTGAAGGCTGCTTTAAATGTTGAGTCATCAACAGAAAAGCCTGCCAGAGAGCTAACTAATGAAGAGAAAAGAAAGCTATGGTTCAGGGCAGAGCAGAAGGACTTAGAGCTGAAAAAGAAGATGAGGGTGCCGGGTACTGGAAAGCTGTCTGGAAGCATATTAAGCTGGTTCTTTGATCGAGACCTGCAGCTATTCATAATCAAGAGAAAAGATGGGCTCCAGTACCTCAGAAGATCTCTGAAAGTCTTCAATTCACTGCCGAAGATTGAGATCAAGGTTTTAGCTTGGAAAGAAATAATCAATATCGGCAATGACCCCTACGCAGATATAATTGCCAGAATCATAAGGAAAGAGGGAAGGTCAAGGAACTTTGAACGCCTTAATCCAAGAATAGGAAAAAGAGTAGAGGATCCTTCTCGAATTGATCCTCTAACTGGGCGTCCTTGGATGAAGATTCAATACAGACCCGTAAGATGTCTAAGAAAGGTGCCGCTCAAGCCTATGCCACAGAACGTCATGAAAAATCTGAACTGGTGGTATGTTGAGAGTGAAACGGGAGAAGCGGTGATGGAAGATTTTGAAGAAAAGGTGATTCTTAGAATCTATGATCCTCTTCACCTGGTAAACCTTTCTCGAGATGACCTTCAAATTTTGCATCCTCATAAGATTTCAAGTGATACTCATATGGATGGTGAGGCTAGAAAGTATGAGAATGTAGTTAAAGTGTGTGTTGAAAAGGGTTTGTATGCTGGAAGCAGTTTGAATAAATAATAAACAAAGTTTTTAATCAAATGTGTGAATTATTAGAAGCTATCGTCAAGGGGGAGTCTGTTGGTACACCCTGTGTGACGATAGCAGTCTAAGTGATCCAACATTGTGGTTTTAGTAAGTGTTTGATATATATGTTTATATATGTTTGATATTTATCATTGTTTGTGTGTTTGAACTTGATGTAACGTATTACAAGAAGTTCAAACATAAAGTTCAAAAGATTAATTCAAGCATAAGTTAATAACATAAGTTTCAAATACAAGTTAGTCAGATTCGAATTCTATAAGGATTGGCATTCGAATCTATGTCAGATTCGAATGTGATCCTGGACAGATTCGAATGTGTATTGTTGAGGCAGATTCGAGAATGTCAGTGAGGACAAACTCGAATGGGCCTTGGGCCGGATTCGAGTTTGGCCCATGTCAGACTCGAATTAGCCTCTATAATTAGGGATAGACTCGAAATATTATTAGACTTTTTGCAGAATTCGAGAGTGATTAAGCATTAAGCAATTTCAAGTTTATCATCAGTGTTAGTGTCGTTTCGGAGAGAGTCAGTTCGTAGGTGCGTTCTTGTGTAGTTCGTGCAGCTTCTGATAGTCTCCGTGTTTCTAGTGAGAATTGTTTCCGTCTACCCGTTAACGAGGATTCCGCACTCGTTGACGGTTCCGCGTCTAGATAGATCTCGTAGTGGTAGACCTTGCATTGGACCATCAGAGCAGGCTGGACTAGTAAACTATGATTGTTCAGCCTGATGTGTGCTCAAGCTGTTCAAGTTTTTCAGACAAATGGCTAAGTACAGAACATGTATAATCTGTTCTGCTTAAGCTGTTCTAAGAGACTTGAGTAGTGTGAAACACACAAAGTCTTAGACCTTTGAGAAACACTTAGTCACTCTTGTTTAACATGCCCAGCTTGCTGACAAGGTAATTAAACCTTGTTTCATCCAGAGGTTTGGTGAAAATGTCTGCAAGCTGTTCATTTGTCGAAATAAAACTTACCTCCACATTACCATTCTGAATGTGATCCCTGATGAAGTGATGCCTGACTTCAATATGCTTTGTTCTGGAATGAAATACTGGATTGTTGGAAATGGTTATGGCACTTGTGTTATCACACAAAATAGGAATTTTCCTATACACAAGACCATAATCTTCAAGCTGATGCTGCATCCAAAGAATCTGTCCACAACAGCTTCCAGCAGCAATGTACTCAGCTTCAGCAGTAGAAGTAGACACAGAGTTCTGCTTCTTGCTACACCAACTTATCAACTTACCACCAAGGAGTTGACATCCACCTGTTATGCTTTTCCTGTCTAGCCTGCAGCCTGCAAAATCAGAATCTGAATAACCTTTTAGTTCAAGGCTGGAGTCTTTGGGATACCAAAGACCCAAACCTGGTGTACCCTTCAGGTATCTGAAGATTCTTTTAACAGCAGCTAGATGAGACTCCTTTGGGTCAGCTTGGAACCTAGCACACAGACAGGTAGCAAACATAATATCAGGTCTACTAGCAGTTAAGTATAGCAAGCTCCCAATCATGCCTCTGTAAGCTGTTACTGAAACAGCTTTGCCACTGGCATCAGCATCCAATTTTACATTGGTTGCCATTGGGGTTTTAATAGGAGAACTTTGATCAAATTTGAACTTTTTCAACAGATCTAAAGTGTACTTTCTTTGATTTATAAAAATTCCAGTTGAGGTTTGTTTAACCTGTAATCCTAAAAAGAAAGTAAGTTCTCCCATCATACTCATTTCATACTTGGATTTCATGAGTAATGAAAAATTCTTGCACAACTGCTCATTAGTAGAACCAAATATTATATCATCCACATAAATTTGAACAAGCATAATGTCAGATTTCACTTTCTTTATGAACAGTGTAGTATCCACTTTACCTCTGGAATACCCATTGCTCATAAGGAACTCAGTAAGAGTGTCATACCAGGCTCTAGGGCTTGTTTGAGACCATAGAGAGCTTTGTCCAACTTATAGACAAAACCTGGATGTTGTTCATTTTCAAAACCTGGAGGCTGCTTGACATAAACTTCTTCTTGCAGCTTCCCATTCAAAAATGCACTCTTCACATCCATTTGAAATACCTTAATGCTCTTATGAGCAGCGTAGGCTAGATACAAACGAATTGCTTCTAGCCTGGCCACAGGAGCAAATGTTTCATCATAATCAATTCCTTCCTCCTGTCTGTAGCCCTGAGCAACCAGTCTTGCCTTATTTCTAATGACATGACCTTGCTCATCCATCTTATTCCTGAAAACCCATTTAGTGTTAATTATGGTTTTACCTTTAGGAGCAGGGACCAGCTTCCATACATTGTTTTTGTCAAACTGATTGAGCTCTTCTTGCATGGCAGTGATCCAATTGGCATCTTTTAGTGCTTCATCAACCTTCTTTGGCTCCATTAGTGAAACAAAGCTAGAGAACATACAAAAGTTCCCTAAGCTGTCCCACTGTGTTTGTATCCCTTTGTTGATGTCACCAATTATTTGATCATTGGGGTGACATCTGATCCACTTAGGATCATTTTTCATTGATGATTCACCGGAGTTGCTAACATCTTCAGCAGGTCCTGTTGAACAGTTCTCAAGATTTTCAGACACACTGTTGCCTTGAGCCTGTTCACTTGTTGAACATGTCTGACCACTATTGAACATATCAGCAGAAGAACTAGGAAAATCAGCATTGATAGGTTCAGGACATGCAGTTGTAATTAAGTCAGTACACTTAATCACACAGGATGTATTGACATAATCATCATCATGCCCATCATAGTTAACAGGTTCCACACTGGGTGTAGTGGAAGCTTTTGAGTCCTCTTCATTGTTTGAATGCATCAGATCATCAAAGTTAAGTTCTCCTGAAACTGATTCAGGAACAGCTTTGGTGGAATCATTCTTGGACTCTTCAAAGGTGACATTTATAGATTCGTCTATCACCTTTCTTTTGTTGTTGTATACTCTGTAGGCTTTGGAGATAGCAGAGTAGCCAACAAACACACCTTCATCAGCTTTAGGTTCAAACTTTGTCAGTTGGTCCCTCTGATTCAGAATGAAGCAGGGACACCCAAACACATGGAAGTAACTGACATTTGGCTTCCTCCCTTTGAGCAGCTCATAAGGAGTCTTGTTCAACCTTTTCACCACTAAGGATCTGTTTTCAGATAATAAAGCATCATTCTTCTCAACAGCAGCTTTCAAATCAACTAGCATATATTCAAACATTTTAATCTTTTCTTCAGAGCTGTAAGCCATAAAATTTTGTACCTTATACATCATTGTAGGATTCCAGTTCTCCAAGCTGCTGAAAGCTTCAGCTTCAGCCAGATCCTGTTTGAAACTGCTTGTTGATGGGACATCAGTGTTGGCCATCAGACATTGATTGTCTTCTTCATCAGATGATGAATCAGATTCCTCCCAGTCACAAGTCTCTGCCATGAGTCCCTTTTGGCGGTTGGAACCCACTGAGTTTTCCAACTTCCTCAGCTTAGCCATGGACATAAGGTACTTAACCCTATAACCATCATCCTTGTTTGTCTTGTATGGTTTGGATGACTGACCAACAGCTTTTGACACACAGTCAGCAGCTATATGGCCAGTTTTGCCACATTGGAAGCACTCAGCCTTGGATTTATCAAATGCCTTCTTTTTGCCAGCACCTGAACTTCCTTGCAGCATGTTTCTTCCAAACCTTTTCTTGTTGAACCTTTTGACAAGCATAGCTATCATTTGCTCATCATCCTGTTCAACAAGATTTGCATTATCTTCCTCATCTGACACCTCCTCCTTATCATCATCCTGTTGATCAGGTTGAGTGAACACATCACTCACCTGACTCACAGGCTATCTCACATTAGCCACAAAGGCTGCACCATTTTTAGACATCTCCAAGGCATTTCTCTTCCGTTGCCTTGACTGTTCATCATTTAGTAAAGATCCATACAAGTTGACAAGATCCATACTTCTGATTGTACCTGAATTTCTTAAAATTGTTTAAAAGTAATTCCATTGTTCAGGGAGGATGTCCAAAAACTTGTTCACCAGAGTAAGGCTGTCCTTAGTGATCCCAACAGCTTTGAGATCATTCACAAGAGCAGTAAACCTGGTGTAGGATTCTGTGAGAGTCTCCTTTGGTTTTGCAAAGAAGAGTTCATACTGTCTAACAAGATTGTTAATCCTGTTATACAGTGTGATTGTGGGTCCATCATAGACGGTACACAAAGTATCCCACATCTCCTTGGCAGTCTTCATCTTCTCAACCTGTTTGAACACATCATCAGGTAAAGAGATGACCAGATTGTTTCTGGCCTTTGCATCAAGAGCCACCAATCTTTTGTCTTCATCAGACCATTGAACTTTTGCTTTCTCAAATGTTCTGATCTCAGGAGCTGCTCCTTCAACAGCAGGAGTTATTGTTGTAACAGAGGTTAGCACATAGGGACCCTCCATTACAATTTCTGGTAGTTGTACATCCAGATTCTCTAGGTAGAGCATCATTCTGCACTTCCAACCAGAAAAGTTCTGATGATTGAACTTCGGAGGTTTGCCCATTGAGCCATTATCATAGTATGAGAAATTTGCAGCACTGTTGTCCATGGAAACTTGGGAGAATGAGAGATCTAGAATGACACACACTCTAAACTGCTCTGATACCAGTTGTAGGTCCCGAGAGGTTCCCAAAGTATATAGCTTTAAGTTGTAGAGGGGGGTGAATACAACAATTTAAAAACTACACACTATTTTCTCAATGTTTGTATGTATTATCAACAAATTGTTAATTACAAACAAGCTTGAATGCGGAAAGGTTCAATCTGAGATGACAGATACAACAGTATGTTCACTAGTCTAACACAAACTCAAACTAGCTTACAATGAATACACTCACTAAGAAGCACTCACTGTGCTTACAAGACTCAGAGAGACAGCTTATGTAGAATCAGCTTAGACACAGAGAAACTGTATTACACAAGCAGGCTTGCATGCATGAAAAACACACTTGCACGTTCACTCTTGCTTTCAGCACTTAGCTTTTCTTGGCTTAATCTTTCTGACCTTAGAAGCTGCCTTTTATACTCACTCAGAGGATCTAAGAAAAACTTCTTCATTGGACTGAATGAAAAAGGAGAAGTCTTGTTTGAAAAGACAACATAACTTTTTCGCACTTTTCTGAAAAGCAGACTTGTCTTCACATGTGCAGAACTTTTGTCTTTTCACTTTGTCTACTGTTGCATTGCCTTTAACCAAATAAGGAATGTCAACTTTGCGTCTTTCTTCCTTGTAAAGGCCTATTTTGATATAAGAAAAAGGTCTGTCACCCTTTTTCAAATAACCTTTTGCCTTCATGTAACAGAACAGCTTGGGCAGGCTGAGCAGTTCTGATTTCCACTTTGTCTTCGACTTTGTAAACTGATCTTGTGTAACATCCCGATTTTGAGATAGGTACGTGGAATTATTTCATTGGATTAATTATTTAATTTGGGACCCGGGGATATAAAATTTGTATTTTGGGTATCGGGATCGGATTTTTGGGTATCGGACCGAGTTAAACCCAAAATGTATATATAGTTTACTCCTTTGTTCCTTCAATTCATTTTCAAAAGCCAGAGTGTGTGTATGTGTGTGATTGGAATTCCAGCAACTCAGATCGAAGCCTCAAGTTGTGATCGAAGCTCCCGAGATAGACATCAAATTCTTCTTTCGATTCGGATTCATATTAAGGTAAATTCGAGCTTGAATTCGTGAGTTAATTGTTATAAATCTTGAGTGAGTGATTCAATTGAGTTTGTGATTGTTTTTGAGCAAATTCGAGTCCATATCTGTGGTTAAAATCGAGCTGAAATGCTGAATTGGGGTAATTCTCGAGCTGTTAAGAAAATAGAGCATTCTGCTACTGTTCGTCCGTGAGCGCGACCGCGATCCCTTGATCGCGGGCCGCGATGTTCTTGAGATGATCGCAGGCGGTTTGAGCCCGAGCTCGGACCGCGATGTGAGCTCGGCCGAGTTTGAGGTCAGCGCGGCCGAGACCGCGATAGAGTCAGTGCGGCCGCGATGGGTTGAGTTCGGCCGCGATGAGGCTAGGGTTTCGGGTCGGGTTTTTGGGTTCTGTGAGTCGTGTATTTGGGTTCTTGGAGTCTTGAGAGTTGTTGAGAATTGTGTACAGAGTTGTTGGGTTGAGTTTGTGATATTGAGATTGTGTTATTGTGCTTTCAGGGTCTCGTGTTGACAGGGTAGGGAAAGGGCAGGGAACCGAGACTTAGTTTATCTAGCTGAGCAGGTGAGTTTGCATGTTTTTGTTGAGATACCTGTACGATTATTTATTAATACTTGCATGATCTTTTACTGAGCTTTTTATGAGATATTACGAGTTTTCTTACGAGTTTTTATTGAGATACTATCATGCACGTATTATTGTGTTATATTGAGAACTGTGTTTTATATATGAGATTTGGGACACTTGAGCTGTTGAGATATTAAACCGTACGGCTGGGTAGGGGTTGGGTCGCTCCCAATTCCCTTTTGAGTTCCTGACGACTGCTTTGTGCGGTCTAGGGATTTGGGTACGTGGATTTATCCACACGAGTTGAGTACCTATTGAGCTATCTTGTGGGATCTCATATACTTGTTCAGTAGAGAATGCTGAACGTTTTACTATTGAGTTAATCATTTTCTGAGCTTTATAATCGTACACTAACCCTTGCATTCTCACCAGCTTTAGCTGACCTGTGTATGTTGTTGTGTGTATTCCAGGTGATCGGACTGTTAGTAGGCCTGCTGCACCAAAGTAGGTTTACATTCTGTGATTGAGGAGTTAGCTACCCGCGTAGAGGTAGTTACATTTTGTGGACTGTTTATATACTTCGGATAGGTTGTGTAATATTCAGAGACTTCCGTGACTGTTTCTTATGTAAAATAATGTTTTAAATTATCGGGTTTTCCGCATGTATGTTTGGGAATAGTGTAGAGATTATTATATTCTATCGTTGCTGATGTGGTAAATACGTGGCATTGTGGATTAGTTTGAGGGTGTTACAAGCTTGGTATCAGAGCCTAGGTTTAAGAGATTAAGTATCTAGTGGATGCTTAAGCTTAAACCCTAGAGTCTAGATCCTTGGATTGTAATCCGAAGTAGAGTACTAGGTGATGAACGAGTAGTGTGTAGAGTTTTGTAGAGTTGATTTGTGTTATTATCTATTTGTGCAGGTTGTTATGGACCGTCAGGGCAGCGGGCCTCAGGGGCATGACCATAGGGATGATGAGCCTGTGCGTAGATCTGACTTGTATTCTGTGATAGGTCAGATATTAGATGAGCGTTTTCCGGGTCAGAGTATGGGTAGGGGTCGAGGCGCGGTGCCTCCACCCGAGGGAGAGCAGAGTTCGGGGGCTGGTGCTTCTTCTAGCCAGCCATCGCGAGGGTCCTTTAAGGACTTCATGACGGGTCGCCCTTTCGAGTTCTTTGGTGGAGTTGGTGCCTCGAAGGCACTGGATTGGTTGAGAGAGGTCGAGGCAGCATTTCGTATAGCTCATGTGGATAGAGCAGACAGAGTGAGTTATGCTTCCTACCTTCTGAAGGGAGGGGCATTGAGATGGTGGAGTTCGGTTGTCAGTGCTCGTGGAGTTGATGAGGCCTATCTGATGTCTTGGGAGGAGTTCCGTACAGAGTTCGAGCTGCAGTATTGTCCGTTGGACACGAGGAGAGAGTTGGAGCGAGAGTTCATTCATCTGCAGCAGGGCTCCAGATCCGTTCAGGAGTATATTGATGTGTTTAATGATAGAGCTCAGTTTGCGCCGCATCAGGTAGCTACAGAGGACCGAAAGGTCAATATGTTCATTGAGGGTTTGAGGCCAGACGTTAGGGAGTTTGTGGGGATGTTGCGTGACCCCACCTTTTCATCAGCGATGGAGTATGCCCGCCGCCGAGAGCGGGAGATTGAGAGACAGCGAGAGCAGTCGGCTCCTCAGAGACAGCGTATCGAGCCATCGGGCCAGGGTCAGAGTTCTGGATCTTCGAGGTTTTATCGGGAGAGCCGTCAGGGTGGGTATTCTGAGCAGCAGGGACAGAGTTCAGGGGCTCAGCGAGATCAGAGACGGGATGATAGGCAGTTGGGGGTTGGTCAGAGTCAGGGACAGGGTCGGGGTGGTCAGAGACAACAGGGACAGAGGCAACAGGGACAGAGTCAGAGGCAGTCACAGAGTCAGGGTCAGAGTAGTGGTGGTAGAGGTTCCAGGGATTCGGGGAGTAGGGTTGGGAGTTCAGCCGATGTCGAGAGAGATTGCCAGCGATGTCATCATCGCCATGCTGGGCCGTGCGCCCCCGAGCATCTTCGATGTTTCCGATGTGGCCAGTATGGTCACACAGCTGTTGCATGTACTTCTCAGGAGTCTCTTTGCTTCCGATGCGGGAAGCCGGGTCATATGTCTCGGGATTGTCCGAACCCGAGCGCGGGGTTTCCAGGGTCGAGTTCGAGTGGAGCAGGGCCATCTGGGTCATCTTCGGCACCTCGGGGAGGAGGAGCACCGAGGGCTCGTGGCAGAGTTTTTCAGGCTACTGCTGAGGAGGCGCGCGAGTCGCCTGATGTTGTGTCTGGTACGTTTATCCTTAACGGACTGCGTGCCTTCATTTTATTTGATTCGGGATCTGATCGTTCATATGTATCTGCCTCCTTCTGTGATTATTTTGCTATGCCTTCATCTGAGTTATCTGTGCCTGTTATTGTTGAGCGTGTTGATGGTAGTACAGTGTTAGTGAGTCGTATCTTTAGAGATTGTGTATTAGAGATAGATGGCCATTGGTTTTCCATAGACTTGATGCCTATGGAGATTAGTAGTTTTGATGCCATTGTTGGCATGGATTGGCTGACAGCGCGTAAGGCGGATATCTTCTGTTCTAAGAAGATGATCCGTATTCCCGTCTCCGAGTCAGAGTCAGCAGTCGTGTATGGTGAGAGGCGCAGGGGAGAGATGAGTATTGTATCGATGGCGCAAGCGCAGAGGTATGTGGCGAAGGGGTGTGCCACTTACTTGGCTTATGTAGTAGATTCGAAGAAGGAGAAGAGGGAGGTTAGTGATGTGCCGGTGGTTAGAGATTTCCCCGATGTGTTCCCAGATGAGCTGCCTGGCCTGCCGCCGGACCGGCAGGTTGAGTTTAGGATCGACCTAGTTCCCGGGGCCGTTCCTATTGCGCGTACGCCGTATCGGTTAGCTCCTACCGAGATGCGCGAGATGATGACGCAGCTGCAGGATCTGTTAGATCGAGGGTTTATTCGCCCCAGTTCTTCGCCGTGGGGAGCCCCAGTACTATTCGTGAAGAAGAAGGACGGGACGATGCGCATGTGTATTGATTATAGAGAGCTTAATAGGGTAACGGTGAGGAACCGTTATCCCTTGCCGAGGATTGATGATCTCTTCGACCAGCTACAGGGAGCGAGCTTCTTTTCGAAGATCGATTTGCGTTCCGGGTATCATCAGCTACGAGTTAGAGATGAGGACGTGCCTAAGACTGCGTTTAGGACCAGATATGGTCATTATGAGTTTTTAGTCATGCCGTTTGGGCTGACTAATGCCCCAGCAGCGTTCATGGACCTGATGAATAGGGTCTGCAGGCCAATGCTCGATCGTTTCGTGATTGTGTTTATTGATGATATTCTGATCTACTCGAGGAGTAGCGAGGAGCATGGCCAGCATCTGAGAGAAGTCTTGAGTACTTTGCAGCGAGAGAGGCTATACGCCAAGTTTTCGAAGTGCGAGTTCTGGCTTCGAGAGGTGCAGTTCCTAGGGCACGTGGTGACGAGCGAGGGTGTTAAGGTAGATCCAGCGAAGGTTGAGGCGATTATGAGTTGGGGTCAGCCCACATCTGTATCTGAGGTTCGTAGTTTCTTGGGTTTGGCTGGATATTATCGGCGGTTTATAGAGAATTTCTCGCGGAATCGCAGTGCCTTTGACGATGTTGACCAGGCAGTCAGTGCCATTTGTGTGGGCCGAGGAGCAGGAGAGTGCTTTTCTAGAGTTGAAGAATCGGTTGTGTAGGGCTCCGATTCTAGCATTGCCAGAGGGTTCTGAGGATTTTGCTGTGTATTGCGATGCTTCTTTCACTGGGTTGGGATGTGTGTTGATGCAGAGAGGTAAGGTGATTGCTTATGCCTCAAGACAGCTTCGGAGTTATGAGTTGAGTCGGCCAGTGCATGATCTAGAGTTGGACGCCATAGTCTTTGCCTTGAAGATATGGCGGCATTATCTATATGGGACGAGATTTACTGTGTTCACCGATCATAAGAGTTTGCAGTATTTGTTCAGTCAGAAGGAGCTGAACATGAGACAGAGACGTAGTATGGAGCTCTTGAAGGATTATGATTGTGACATCCAGTACCACCCGGGGAAAGCTAACGTGGTGGCAGACGCTTTGAGCAGGAGATCCTATGAGCAGACGGTTGTATCCAGAGCTTCTCGATTAGAGGTCACGTCGACCTTGATTGATAGTCTGCGGTTAGCTCAGGAGGAGGGTTTGAGAGGCGAGAATGTGCAGAGAGAGAGATTAGCTGGTCAGCTGGAGTTATTGAGCAGAGACGATAGAGGTTTGATGACTCTCCGTGGTCGAGTATGGGTCCCCAGAGTAGGTGGTTTGAGACAACTGATTCTAGATGATTCCCATAAGTCTAGATTGTCGATCCATCCGGGTAGCACGAAGATGTACAGAGATCTGCGAGTTCATTATTGGTGGCCAGGGATGAAGAGGGATGTAGGGAAGTTTGTGGAGGCGTGTATGACGTGTTTGAGAGTTAAGAATGAGCATCAGAAGCCGCATGGCAGACTTCAGCCGCTAGAGATTCCAGAGTGGAAGTGGTATGATATCACCATGGACTTCATAGTGAGACTCCCGCGGACTGTTCGTGGGAATGATATGATCTGGGTTATTGTTGATCGGCTTACGAAGAGTGCCCACTTCTTGGCCGTTCGTGGGACTATTACGATGGATCAGTTGGCGCGCCTCTACATCAGCGAGATTGTTGCGAGGCATGGAGTTCCGAGATCTATTACGTCTGACCGAGATAGCCGATTTGTATCGCGATTCTGGCAGAGCTTCCAGAGAGAGTTGGGCACCCGAGTTCAGTTGAGTACGGCTTATCATCCGCAGACAGGGGGTCAGACAGAGCGAACTAATCAGACTCTGGAGGATATGCTGCGGGCTTGTGTGATTGATTTTGGGGGTAGCTGGGATCTTCATTTGCCGCTTGTTGAGTTTGCGTATAATAACAGCTACCATGCATCCATCGGCATGCCTCCATTCGAGGCTCTCTATGGGCGTAAGTGTTTGACTCCGGTGTGTTGGGGAGAGGTTGGGGAGCGTCCTATCGGCGGACCAGAGGTTCTTCAGGAGACTAGCGACAAGGTCGCTATGATTCAGCAGCGGATTAGGACAGCTCCGAGTCGCCAGAAGAGTTATGCAGATCGCCGGATGTCTGAGTTAGAGTTTCAGGTCGGAGACTCCGTGATGCTTAAAGTCTCACCCTGGAAGGGTATTATTCGATTTCGTAGGCGAGGTAAGTTGGGTCCGCGTTATATTGGGCCATTCGAGGTTATCGAGAGGATCGGGGATCAGGCTTATCGTCTGGATTTGCCTTCAGAGTTGTCGGGGGTGCATAATGCTTTTCATGTTAGTCACCTTCGTAAGTGTTTGGCCCGTGATGATCAGCGAGTGCCGTTATCTGAGATTGAGGTCGATGATAGACTTCAATATGCCGAGCAGCCTGAGGCAGTGACAGATTGGAAAGTGAAGAGGTTGCGTAATAAAGAGGTGGCGTTAGTGTTGGTGCAGTGGAAGCACCATAAGGGTACCAGCGCCACATGGGAGCCAGAGTCAGAGATGCGCAGCCGTTATCCTCACCTCTTTGCTTCGAGCTAGATTCTGAGGACAGAATCTTCATAAGGGGAGAGGACTTGTAACATCCCGATTTTGAGATAGGTACGTGGAATTATTTCATTGGATTAATTATTTAATTTGGGACCCGGGGATATAAAATTTGTATTTTGGGTATCGGGATCGGATTTTTGGGTATCGGACCGAGTTAAACCCAAAATGTATATATAGTTTACTCCTTTGTTCCTTCAATTCATTTTCAAAAGCCAGAGTGTGTGTATGTGTGTGATTGGAATTCCAGCAACTCAGATCGAAGCCTCAAGTTGTGATCGAAGCTCCCGAGATAGACATCAAATTCTTCTTTCGATTCGGATTCATATTAAGGTAAATTCGAGCTTGAATTCGTGAGTTAATTGTTATAAATCTTGAGTGAGTGATTCAATTGAGTTTGTGATTGTTTTTGAGCAAATTCGAGTCCATATCTGTGGTTAAAATCGAGCTGAAATGCTGAATTGGGGTAATTCTCGAGCTGTTAAGAAAACAGAGCATTCTGCTACTGTTCGTCCGTGAGCGCGACCGCGATCCCTTGATCGCAGGCCGCGATGTTCTTGAGATGATCGCAGGCGGTTTGAGCCCGAGCTCGGACCGCGATGTGAGCTCGGCCGAGTTTGAGGTCAGCGCGGCCGAGACCGCGATAGAGTCAGTGCGGCCGCGATGGGTTGAGTTCGGCCGCGATGAGGCTAGGGTTTCGGGTCGGGTTTTTGGGTTCTGTGAGTCGTGTATTTGGGTTCTTGGAGTCTTGAGAGTTGTTGAGAATTGTGTACAGAGTTGTTGGGTTGAGTTTGTGATATTGAGATTGTGTTATTGTGCTTTCAGGGTCTCGTGTTGACAGGGTAGGGAAAGGGCAGGGAACCGAGACTTAGTTTATCTAGCTGAGCAGGTGAGTTTGCATGTTTTTGTTGAGATACCTGTACGATTATTTATTAATACTTGCATGATCTTTTACTGAGCTTTTTATGAGATATTACGAGTTTTCTTACGAGTTTTTATTGAGATACTATCATGCACGTATTATTGTGTTATATTGAGAACTGTGTTTTATATATGAGATTTGGGACACTTGAGCTGTTGAGATATTAAACCGTACGGCTGGGTAGGGGTTGGGTCGCTCCCAATTCCCTTTTGAGTTCCTGACGACTGCTTTGTGCGGTCTAGGGATTTGGGTACGTGGATTTATCCACACGAGTTGAGTACCTATTGAGCTATCTTGTGGGATCTCATATACTTGTTCAGTAGAGAATGCTGAACGTTTTACTATTGAGTTAATCATTTTCTGAGCTTTATAATCGTACACTAACCCTTGCATTCTCACCAGCTTTAGCTGACCTGTGTATGTTGTTGTGTGTATTCCAGGTGATCGGACTGTTAGTAGGCCTGCTGCACCAAAGTAGGTTTACATTCTGTGATTGAGGAGTTAGCTACCCGCGTAGAGGTAGTTACATTTTGTGGACTGTTTATATACTTCGGATAGGTTGTGTAATATTCAGAGACTTCCGTGACTGTTTCTTATGTAAAATAATGTTTTAAATTATCGGGTTTTCCGCATGTATGTTTGGGAATAGTGTAGAGATTATTATATTCTATCGTTGCTGATGTGGTAAATACGTGGCATTGTGGATTAGTTTGAGGGTGTTACATCTTGTAGCCAAAAACAATAGATGAGGACTTGGAAACACATTCCATAAAGTGTTTAGCCTGTTCACAAAGAACAGGTTTCGTTCACAAAGAACAGAACACTTATAAGATGCCCAAGCTGCTCACCAGTGTAGAGCAGCGTAGACAGTTTATGTCCAGCCTGTTCAGCAGACAGAACAGCTTGGACAAACTGCCGTAGTTGCAACACATGAAACATATAGAACAGCTTTGGACTGATATTGCAAATCACTTTTTAGGTATTATTAAGGCATAAACAGGCCTTAACTTTTACCCATCAAGTGCATCAACAGGTTTGATTAATAATCTCCCCCTCAGATGCAGAACAGGTTTGACTGAGGCCTTTTTGTGCCTAACAAACTGTTATTGTCAAACCTGTTATACGCTCAAGTTGTTCAAGTTTTACAGAAAATGGCTAAGTATCGAACATGGATAGCCTGTTCTGTCTAAGCTGTTCTGCGAAACTTGAGCAGGGTGAGACATATAATGTCTTAGAACATTTTGGACACTTTGTCACTTTTGTTTAACATGCCCATCTTGCTTACCAGATAGTTAAATCTGTTTTCATCAAGAGGTATGGTGAAAATGTCTGCAAGCTGTTCATTTGTGGAAATAAAACTTACCTCCATATTACCTTTCTGAATGTGATCCCTGATGAAGTGATGTCTGACTTCTATATGCTTTGTTCTGGAGTGAAATACTGGATTGTTGGAGATAGCTATGCACTTGTATTATCACATAGAATAGGAGTTTTCCTATATACAAGTCCATAATCTTCAAGCTGATGCTGCATCCACAGAATCTGCCCACAGCAGCTTCCAGCAGCAATATACTCAGCTTCAGGAGTAGAAGTAGAAACTGAGTTCTGCTTCCTGCTACACCAACTGATCAACTTTCCACAAAGGAGTTGACATCCACCTGTTGTGCTTTTCCTATCTAACCTGCAGCCTGCAAAGTCAGAATCTGAATAACCTGTTAGTTCCAGACTTGAGTCTTTGGGATACCAAAGACCCAAACCTGGTGTACCCTTAAGGTATCTGAAGATTCTTTTCACAGCAGCTAGATGTGATTCTTTTGAATCAGCTTGGAATCTATCACATAAACAGGTAGCAAACATAATATCAGGTCTACTAGCAGTTAAATACAGCAAGCTCCCAATCATGCCTCTGTAAGCTGTTACTGAAACAGCTTTGCCACTGGCATCTGCATCCAATTTTACATTGGTTGCCATTGGAGTTTTAATAGGAGAACTTTGATCAAATTTAAACTTTTTCAATAGATCTAAAGTATACTTTCTTTGATTTATGAAAATTCTAGTTGAGGTTTGTTTAACCTGTAATCCTAAAAAGAAAGTAAGTTCTCCCATCATACTCATTTCATATTTGGATTTCATGAGTAATGAAAAGTTCTTGCACAATTGTTCATTAGTAGAACCAAATATTATGTCATCCACATAGATTTGAACAAGCATAATGTCA
>JAANYP010002358.1:243799-281866 GCA_020465985.1 Centrapalus pauciflorus | reverse complement strand
GGCATTTCTCTTTTGTTGCCTTGACTGTTCATCATTCAGTAAGGATCCATACAAGTTAACCAGATCCATACTTCTGATAGTACCTGAGTTCCTTAGAATTGTTGAGAAGTAATTCCACTCTTCAGGTAGAATGTCCAGAAATTTATTCACCAGGGTAAGACTATCCTTAGTGATCCCAACAGCCTTGAGATCATTCACTAGAGCAGTAAACCTGGTGTAGGTTTCAGTGAGAGTCTCATTTGGTTTAGCAAAGAAGAGTTCATACTGTCTAACAAGATTGTTGATCCTGTTGTCCAGTGTGATTGTGGGTCCATCATAGACGGTACACAAAGTATCCCACATCTCTTTTGCTGTCTTCATTTTCTCAACCTGTTTGAACACATCATCAGGAAGAGAAATGACCAGGTTGTTCCTCGGCCTTTGCATCCAAGCCTCCAGTTCTCTTGTCTTCATCAGACCATTGAGCTTTAGCTTTCTCAAAGGTCCTGATTTCAGGAAAGCAGCTCTTCAACCGCTGGAGTGTATCAGTAGTAACATGAGGTGGCACATAGGGACCCTCCATACTATACTCCTGGTAGTTGTACTCCAATCTCTAAATAGAGCTCATCTGCACTCCAACCAGCAAAAGTTTTGATGATTAAATTTTGGAGGTTTGCCCATAGAGTCATTGTCATAGTAAGAAGAATTTGCAGCACTGTTGTCCATGGAAACTTGGGAGAATGAGAGATCTAGAATGACACACACTCTAAACTGCTCTGATACCAGTTGTAGGTCCCGAGAGGTTTCCAAAGTATATAGCTTTAAGCTGTAGAGGGGGGGTGAATAAAGCAATTTAAAAAACTACACACTATTTCTCAATGTTTGTATGTATTATCAACAATTTGTTAAATACAAACAAGCTTGAATGCGGAATAGTTCAAGCTGAGATGACAGATACAACAGTATGTTCACTAGTCTAAGACAAACTCAAACTAGTATACGATGAATACACTCACTAAGAAGCACTCACTGGGTTTTCAAGACTTTAAAGGAACAGCTTATGTAAAACAGCTTAGACACACAGATACTGAATTACACAGCAGACTTGCATGCATGAAAAACACACTTGCACGTTCACTCTTGGTTTCAGCACTTAGCTTTCTTCACACATTTCTCTGTCCTTAGAAGCTTCCTTTTATACTCATTCAGAGGATCTAAGAGAAACATCTTCATTGGACGGAATGAAAAGAAGAAGTCTTGTTGAAAAGACAACATAACCTTTTCTGCACTTTTCTGAAAAGCAGACTTGTCTTCACATGTGCAGAACTTTTGTCTTTTTACTTTGTCTACTGTTGCATTGCCTTTAACTAATTTAGGAAAGTCAACTTTGCGTCTTTCTTCCTTGTAAAGGCCTATTTTGATATAAGAAAAAGGTCTGTCACCCTTTTTCAAATAACCTTTTGTTTTCATGTTACAGAACAGCTTGGGCAGGCTGAGCAGTTCTGTTTTCCACTTTGTCTTCGACTTTGTAAACTGATCTTGTAGTAAAAAACAATACATGATGACTTGGAAACATATTCCATAAAATGTTTTTAGCCTGTTCACAAAGAACAGGTTCTGTTCACAAAGAACAGAACACTTTAAAATTGCCCAAGCTGCTCAACAGTGTAGAGCAGCGTAGACAGTTTATGTCCAGCCTGTTCAGCAGACAGAGCAGCTTGGACAAACTGTCTTAGTTGCAACACATGCAACATATAGAACAGCTTTAGACTGATATTGCAAATCATTTTCAGGTTTCAATAAGGCATATAACAGACCTTAAATTCAACCTTCAAATGCATCAACAGGTTTGATTATAAATCTCCCCCTCAGATGTAGAACAGGTTTGACTGAGGCCTTTTTGTGCCTAACAAATATATATGTCATTTTGGGCTTCGGGATTCATCATCCTCAGTTATGAGCAAACCTCTAGTAGGAGCTTGTTCCTTATTGTGTCGACACCAAACTGCTTATTGAACACTTTCCATCAGGAATGTGTTCCTCGCACTTTTTGAACACTCTCCATCAGGAGTCTGTTCCACCTTGCATATTGAACACTTTCCATCAGGAATGTGTTCCTCGCACTTTTTGAACACTCTCCATCAGGAGTCTGTTCCACCCTACTTATTGAATATTTTCTATTAGAAATTTGTTCCTTGCATTTCTTGAAATATTTCCTGTCAGGATTCTATTCCGCCTTGCTTATTGAACACTCTCTATGAGTTAGTTAATCACACTTATTAAGTCCATTAGGAGTTTAATGGCACACACTTGGGTTTTGTGGTCCAAAATAAAATCATGTATCATTTCAATATCAATAAATATATAAAATAAAATAATATGTATCGGTCCGAACTGCTTGACCAGGCCAAACACTCGGACTGGGGGGCTCTTTTGTGTGGGTAAATCACCCACTAAGTGGAATCTTGATAATGATTGACATGAGTAGGGGGTAGCTTTTGTTCCCTCTGACCACTACAAACAACATTGGAAGAAGACAAAAGAAGAGACGCAGAGGTGCAGCATAAAGGGAGGCATTTGATTGGTTGCAGACCTGCCCTCCGAGTAGCGCAGGTTAGAGGTCAAGATTCCTATATAGAAATGACAAGGTAAGACTATTATATATAGTAGGTTTATCCTCATAAGCAGGTATCATCTTTCTCATCCTAAAAACCCTAAATTACTTTCTCTCTTTTTGCAATGTTACTCGGAACTCTGTCTGACTTGAGTGTCGGAGGTGCCGCGCAGGGCCTCCCCTGCGCGGTACACTGACCTCCGAGCGAAGTTTAGAGAAGTTAAGGAAGATGAAAAAGGATATTAATGAAGATGGTAGATAACCTTGAAACGGATCCGATTTTTAAGGGAGAGCATCCCGCTTAAAATAAAACCGTCGGATGTGACTCACAGAGACACTCGTAGGGCTCTGAAAGCGCCATCTGAACTCCTCATCATGATTATGACGTCAGGAGCAGTTAGGCTACCCGGCGCATCATCTTACCTACGATATAGGTATTTTATTACTCTACTTAGTCTTTATTAAATCCTCTAATGTTTCTATTTAATACTCCTGGATATTGTTTCCTTTTTTATTCCATTTATATTTCAAATAACATCAACAAATATTTTCCACTTACTCGGAGTCTGAGGCTAGATTTCTAGAACTTCAGACTAGGGGGCTTGTTTGTGTGGGTAATATATATATATATATATATATATATATATATATATATATATATATATATATATATATATATATATATGTATGTATGTATGTAAAATTCTGATTGGAAGAAAAGCCTACCAAAGAGTAAAGTTCTTAGCCCCCTGTATTTGTCGGCGTTGACCTATGAGTAAGACAAATAAGACAAGCAGCATGTAAAGCGGAGGCGTGCAAAAGATCTTATTTGTTCCCAGGGCTGTTCATAGTACAGACCCTGAGAACAACCTTTTATCCGGATTCTAGGAGGTTTCCTGTCCTTTAGTGGAAGCCAATTAGAATAAGGTAAGAGAATGTATAAATATCCTTGTTCTCTTCGTGAACAAGGTAAGAACCAGAAATACATCAAGTTTCTTATTTTCACTCTCTCGTTGATTACCTAAAACCTTGCCCTACATTACCCATATTATGTCTGACGGGAGGTGCCTCACAGGGGTTCTCCCCCTGTGTTGCACACTGACCTCTTCTGTTGTATTCCAGTTTTAAGAGGATTTAGACGACCTGAAGCTAGAAGGAAGAACTACGTCTAAACAAATTCAAGGTGCATATCGCAAAAAGGGAATATACGTTCAAACACCACCAATCACCAAATGTACCATATATTAAAAAATAGAGTTTTACGGTGAAACCTGTAACCAGTCACTAAATGTACCATATCGAAAATAAAATCGAAGTACGAGTATAATCCGGGTAAAAAAAACTACATTAGTCATATCGATTATTTCCATTAAAGTAGAATACATTTGTATCATTTTATCCCTTTTGAGAAAAACTTAATCGAGAGATAAAAAGTCTATTGTTATTCTAAAGTATTAGTGATTTCTTATATTAGTTATAGTGATGATAAGAACACTTACAATACCCATCTTAGTCCATTTACTAATACTGAATGGACTAAGATTTGTAAGTGTTCTTACCATCATTATAACTAATTTAGGAAATTCTAGTACTACGTGAGTGTTTGGGATTGTGGTTTTAGCGTGTTCTTATTTGTTTATTAAAACCATATATATGTTGAAAAAAAGTGTTGGTATAAATCGATAGAATAAAAATTAAGGTACTGTTTATTTTCTAAAATATTAATTATTGATGTCTTCTTTTATGAAAGTCTGCGGTAGAAGAGGTGATACAGTAGTTAAAAGAAAGTTTGTTTTCTAAAAAGAACGGATTTTATATATAACAACATGTATATTCAGATCTTTCAAATTGACTTCAAGAATTAACAAATAACAATCAATTTTATGAAACAAGAAGAAAACTAAGTCAAATACAACAAGAATAGATTATTATACTGCAACAATCGATTTTAAAAAACATCAAGAAATCGATTTTAAGAAACATCAACAATCAATTGATTTCAAGATCTTTTTCGGTGATTGAAATGGCGAGTGATGGCGGTGTAGGTGATGGGTTGAAGGCGGAGCCATGGTGGTACATAGGGGTGTAAATAAGCCGAGCTACTCGTGAGCCACTCGAGCTCGACTCACTAAAAGCTCGAAAAAAGCTCGAGTTAAACGAGCCCGAGCTTAAATATGAGCTCATTTAATAAACGAACTTGAGCCCGAGCTTCACATATCGAGCTCGCGAGTCTAAACGAGCATATATATAAATATAGTTTTTAATTAATAAATATATAATATATAGATTAAATAAATAAAAAATATATAATTAGATTATAAAAACTAATTAAAAAATTAATATATATTCTAAACGACTAAACGAGTCGAGCGTGAGCCAAGCTTGAGTTTGTATAATTATACACTAGCCGAGCTCGAGCTTTACATACAGAGCTCGAAACAAGCCGAGCTCAACTCGAGTCTGATACTTTTAAACGAGCCGAGCTCCAGTTATAACGGGCTCGGACTCGGCTCGGTTCGTTTACACCCCTAGTGGTACACGTGAAAAAAAATCTTTAAAAAAAACCTCTTTATAACTTTAGTATTATTGTCGTAACTTTCTATTTGTAGCCAACAAACTAACAATTACAATGATACAAATGACAAAAAAATTACAAGCTTTTACGTATGGGTGTAAATGAGATGAGACAACTCGTGAGCTACTTGGGATCGACTCGTAAAAAACTCGAAATCGACTCGCAGTTAATCGGGCCGAGCTCGAGCTACTCGAGTTAAGTTCGAGTATTAAAATAGCCTACTCGATAGGCTCGTGAGCCTAAGTTTACATGCTTATATTTTTATCCTTCAACTTTGTAATATTATATTTTTATTACTATTACATAAATTAAAGGGAAAATGACATCAAATAGCTCTGAACTTTCGACTTTGTACACATTTATGTAGTGAACATTTTTTTGTGCACATTTGGTAGTCAAAGTTTCAAAATTTTTCCAATTTGGTAGTTGGCGTACCTTTTAACCGGTTGCTTCCGGTTTCTATGCCGTAGCTACCCTTTTTATATTATAACCGGTTTTATCTACGTGACAACCCGTTTTTTTAATCACCCGGGTTTATAACGCCGTATGAAATTAAGAAATCACCCGGGTTTATAACGTCGTTTTTTAAAAAACCCGGTTATAAACCCATGTGATTTTAAAAAACGGGTTGTCACGTAGAAAAACCGGGTATAATATAAAAACGGGTAGCCACGTCATTAAAAAATTGTCCACGTAGGCATCAAAACCGGAAGCAACCGGTTAAAAGGTACGCCAACTACCAAATTGGAACAATTTTGAAACTCACTACCAAATGTGCACAAAAAAAAGTTCACTACATAAATGTGTACAAAGTCGAAAGTTCAGAGCTATTTGATGTCATTTTCCCTAAATTAAACTATAATCCTAAACTTAAAATTACATACTTATATTTTTACCCTACTTGCTTCTTGTTGGGATCAATCTATACTATATATAATAAGAAAACCACTTGGAGTTTCTGGACCATTGGATGGAAAGAAATCAATGGTCCAGATTAATGACAACTCATAATTATTTATGAAATGTCTCTTATACCCTTAATTAAAATCAATAATTATACCTATGCCATTTTTTAATTCATTTTTCAAATTTACTACCTTAACTTAATTACATTAAATTTTGATTTTAATTTTTTCATCAATGAAATAATATTAAATTAATATTTACCTAAAATAAATATGTGACATTATTATCATTAATGATCATAGTTAAATTCAAATGCAAAAATTTTGAATTTAAATGTAGAAGTGTAGTAAATAAAGTTAAAATTTTTTGTTAATTATTTTTCTAACAAGATTTAAAATTTAATTGATAAAACTTCAATGGTGAATATGATAAATTTTGATTGTTGATTTTCAGATATTCCATTTTTATATTTTATCATTTTCAATATACATACACATTCACATAATTGAAGTTTTTTGTTTCTTACATTGATATTTCATATTTGAAGTTAATAAATGAAACATCCCAATTTCGAGATAATTGCGTGTAATTATTTTAGTGGATATTTAAATAAATATTATCGTGTTGGGCCAATGAGATCCCGAGTAGTGGATTAAACGTGTAGGGTTTATGAGTTACGTGTCTCCGGGTTATAATATTAGTGGATGAATTACATATTTGGGTTCGTGAAGTTAAATGGGTTAAAAGGATATTAAGTGTGAAAATGGGGTATCGGGTTCGGGACCGGTTGAGATAGGGACGTACATATATGTTTATCCTTTCTCTTCCCTATCCATTTGCAAGAGCCCTAAAGTGTTGTGTGTGAGAATTGTGTGTGTGTTTGAGAGATTCCAGCAGCAAGAATTCTTGTGTGGATTGAATTAAGTGCAGGAACTTGGAGTAATCTTCATCATCTTCTTCATATTGAGTTCTTGAGCTCCAAGAAGGTAAGGAAGCTTCAACCTAGTGGTTTAATTTGGGTTGAATGTGTGAATTGGTTTCTATGCTATTAGAGGTTTTTATGTGATGCTTCTATGTGTTAACTGGAGCTGTAATTCGTGTATTTGAGGAGTATTACTCCTGGACAGAGCTGAAAATCGCAGGTCAGGGTTCAGGGTTTCGCTTCGTCACGGCGCGACCTACAGAGGGTTAGCGGCGCGACTGGTAGCCTGCAGGGGTAATTCGAGTTGAGTCTTATTAGAAGGTTTTGGGTCGAATTGGTATCGGGTTCCTTCGGGACTATCGGGCTGAGTTCTGTAAGTGTATTAAGGTTGAGTTTTGAGTCTCGTCGGGATTTTGGGGTCGGGTTTCGGTTGGGTCTTCGGGGTCTGGTTGGGATTGTGTGTCGAGTTCAATTCGATTAAAGGGTCGTGTTTGGGTTTGTTTTATATGTTGATTGGAGTTCGTGGGTTTTGTTGAGATTGTTTGAGTCCGTGTTGGATATGGGATCATTGTGAGTCGGTTATATGTATTGGCCGGGATTGAGATTAATTGTTGAGATCCGTATGATTGCAGGGACGAGCCGATCGCGAGGTGAGCCGAATCAGAGATCGTAGAGTTAGGGATTGAGACGGATTGTCTGGCAGTCAGGTGAGTACCCGAGTCTTTTCCAAACGAGCGCTCCATTTTCTGAAGTTGTATCGTGTTATTTGTGTATATTGTTGTGCATAATACTGTGTACGAGACAGGGACGTGGACGTCAGGTATGATTCCGTTCTTACATATGTGATATATGTGCATGAGATGAGATCCAGTCCGGGGGTCCGTGATGAGTTCCATACGGACGGTGATTCGCGATGTGTGATCGCGCGAGTTGACTGTCCCTAACAGTTCTTGGGGCGTGTATACACGGCAGGGCCTGTAGCGGGTTCGCGCCCGTGCTACAGGTTGTGGCTAACCACCGCGGCCGCGGTCGTTAGCTGGGGAAGGGTCCCCCTTCAGTGATTCTGTGTGCAGGGCTGTGGATCTCATGCTGCGTGTTCATACCTGTATAGTGATGTTGATTGCCAGGGACAGAGATAGAGTTTGTGCTGTGTGTATGTGCTATGTGTACGCATGCTATGTGTTTATTGTGCAGAGTCTAACCCTCGCGTACTCACGAGCTTCCGAGCTTACGTATTCGAGTCTACCATGTTCAGGGTATCAGAGAAGAGATTGGTAGCCGTGCTCGTTGATCTGGGACTGGGGAGTAGCTGGGAAGTCTTATGCTGATTTTGTGTAATGATTTGATTAGTTTGCTTATGTTAGCATCCTTTGGGTTATGTAACCAGTGAATTATGTGTTAATGACATTATTGCGAAAGTTTAAATTAATAGTGATTTCGGTTTATCCTATGACGTATGCATGATTGAGTTATTGAGATATTGCCACCTGTGTATTGTATTGACGTGGCATTTCCGGGTTCAGGGAGGGTGTTACAGCATGGTATCAGAGCTTGTGGTTTGAAGTCTGAGTATCGTTAGTGGATGCTTAACTTAAACCTTGTTTCGATCCGTGGGGGATCTATTGCGATTGATTTTAGTGGAATCAACTAACCTGGCTTAGTGTATAACGTTGGGTGATCTATCTATGGTTCTCAATTGTTTTGGTTTGTGCAGATAGTCATGGCAGATCAGGGCGAGGGATCCGGCGCGGGCAAGTCGGCAGGGGACGAGTTCATTCGCAAGTCAGAGCTTCTGGGGGTACTAACCGAGTTTTACCGACAGCAGAAAGAGCAGGAGAGGGAACAGGGTCAGAATGTAGGGCCAGTTGTTCGGTCTACTGAGACAGAGTCTGGGGTTGGTGCTTCATCGTCTAATTCGAGGAGGGATGGGTCCTTTAAGGACTTTATGACAGGAGATCCACCCCAGTTCAGAGGTGAGGGGGAGCCAGGGATGGCAATGGCATGGGAGCGTGAGGTGGAGGCCGCTTTTCGAGTTGCGCACGTGGAGCCGAGAGATATGGTCAGTTATGCGACCTATCTGTTGAGGGGAGGAGCGTCACAGTGGTGGCAGTCTATAGAGTCAGCGATGACATCTTCTGCAGCTTATGCGATGACGTGGGATCAGTTTAGAGCCGTGTTTGAGCTGGAGTACATTCCTAGAGACGAGAGGCGGGAGATGGAGCGGCGATTCCTTCATCTACAGCAGGGAGAGATGACGGTGCAGCAATATGTGGATCGGTTTACTGAGTACTCCCAGTTTGCGACTCAGCACATTGTCACCGAGCAGCGGAAGGTTGATGCATTTGTTGATGGACTGCGAGCGGATATCAGAGAGTTCGTCGGGATGCACGAGACTTCTACTTTTGCTAGAGCATTAGAGATGGCCCGCATAAGGGAGCGGGAGATAGCCAAGCAGAGGGAGGAGCCATCTTCTCAGAGTCGGCATGCGAGGACTCCTGAGCGGTCCTCGAGAGATCGGAGGCATTCCAGAGACGATTCCAGAGAGCGGCGTTCGGGACAGAGTTCAAGAGACAGACGAGATCGAGATAGAGACAGAGACAGGGATAGAGAACGGAGGTCGAGTGGAGCGGGGCGGAGCCAGCGATCAGATAGTCAAAGTCAGAGGCAGAGTTCGAGATATACAGGGCAAAGCCAGAGCAGTGTAGGGCAGAGGTCTCGAGATGGAGGCGATAGGGGAGACAGTTCGGTTGGAGATCGGGAGTGCCCGATATGCCACCGTCGCCATAGTGGGCCGTGCGTGCCTAGGTGTTATCGATGCGGTCAGCGTGGGCATGCTGCCGCCACGTGTACAGTTCCAGAGCCATTATGCTTCCGTTGTGGGAGGCCGGGGCACAGAGTGCGGGATTGTCCAGAGCCGGGACCAGCGGTGCAGGGTGCGAGTTCTAGTGGGGCCAGAGCAGGGTCGTCGTCATCCAGTCGTCATGATACTAGAGCAAGGGGTCGGGTCTTTCAGGCGACTGTAGAAGAAGCTCGAGATGCTACTGATATGGTTTCGGGTATGTCTTTCTGAGCTTGCTTTGAGTGTGTGTCAGTTGTGGGGCGGGTTATTGGGCTATGTCTGTGATAAGTGTATGTGTTCTGTTGCGTGCAATTGCCTTGTTGTGTTTGTGATTGTGGAATTCAGTGACAGAGGGGCGGGATTATGTGTATGGGCTGAATGGGGTCGTTATGCTTGGGGTGTATATGTGGAGTCAATGTGCTAGATTTGGGTTTATTGTGATCTGGGCTTTCGAGTTCAGAATTGTGCTATGTTAGTGGATTGATCTTGTTGAGCTATGTGAGTTGTACGAGTAATCATTGTGAATGTGTTTGTGATGTGATAGTGGATTATCGTGTTGATAGCGGATTTAAATTCTTGTGTGTGCTATCCATTTCTATGACATTGCGTTTTATGAGATGTGTTTATCTGTTGTGGTGAAAAGAGTTGAGGGTTTTGTTGTGATAGTGGATTAGTCTATTGGGAGTGGATTTAATCCCTTTATGAGTTTAATCATGTTTATGAGCTTGCGTTTAGTGATTCGATGGAGATATCTTTGTGTGTTGTGTTAGTGGATGATCTATACAGAGCTATGCGAGTATGTGATGAAAGAGAGTGAAGGTCGATGGATTGAGATGATGTGTGGATCCGGTGGCTTATGAGGTGACGCCACGAGAAGGCTCTGCCAATAGAGGATCTATCAGTTGTCGATGTGTAAATTAGGAGATTTAACCGAGTTGTTAGTGAATTGTCCAATTGAGTTAAAGATTCGAGGGAGTCGACTTACTTCGAAAGTTGAAATAGAGACGTGTATTAGTGATGATTGTGATCTTCAGAGTCCAAATGCGAATTCAACAGAGTTGTTGATAATTATATCGAGAGTTATGAGTTGAGGTTTTCGGGGATTTAACATAGAGGTGTATAATTGCGATTGGCTTGCGATAGATTCCGAGGACGGAATCTTTTTAAGAGGGGAGGATTTGTAACATCCCAATTTCGAGATAATTGCGTGTAATTATTTTAGTGGATATTTAAATAAATATTATATTGTTGGGCCAATGAGATCCCGAGTAGTGGATTAAACGTGTCGGGTTTATGAGTTACGTGTCTCTGGGTTATAATATTAGTGGATGAATTACATATTTGGGTTCGTGAAGTTAAATGGGTTAAAAGGATATTAAGTGTGAAAATGGGGTATCGGGTTTGGGTTAATGGGTTCGGGACCGGTTGAGATAGGGACGTACATATATGTTTATCCTTTCTCTTCCTTATCCATTTGCAAGAGCCCTAAAGTGTTGTGTGTGAGAATTGTGTGTGTTTGAGAGATTCAACAGCAAGAATTCTTGTGTGGATTGAATTAAGTGCAGGAACTTGGAGTAATCTTCATCAGCTTCTTCATATTGAGTTCTTGAGCTCCAAGAAGGTAAGGAAGCTTCAACCTAATGGTTTTAATTTGGGTTGAATGTGTGAATTGGTTTCTATGCTATTAGAGGTTTTTATGTGATGCTTCTATGTGTTAACTGGAGCTGTAATTCGTGTATTTGAGGAGTATTACTCATGGACAGAGCTGAAAATCGCAGGTCAGGGTTCAGGGTTTCGCTTCGTCACGGCGCGACCTACAGAGGGTTAGCGGCGCGACTGGTAGCCTGCAGGGGAAATTCGAGTTGAGTCTTATTAGAAGGTTTTGGGTCGAATTGGTATCGGGTTCCTTCGGGACTATCGGGCTGAGTTCTGTAAGTGTATTAAGGTTGAGTATTGAGTCTCGCCGGGATTTTGGGGTCGGGTTTCGGTTGGGTCTTCGGGGTCCGGTTGGGATTGTGTGTCGAGTTCAATTCGATTAAAGGGTCGTGTTTGGGTTTGTTTTATATGTTGATTGGAGTTCGTGAGTTTTGTTGAGATTGTTTGAGTCTGTGTTGGATATGGGATCATTGTGAGTCGGTTATATGTATTGGCTGGGATTGAGATTAATAGTTGAGATCCGTATGATTGCAGTGACGAGCCGATCGCGAGGTGAGCCGAATCAGAGATCGTAGAGTTAGGGATTGAGACGGATTGTCTGACTGTCAGGTGAGTACCCGAGTCTTTTCCAAACGAGCGCTCCATTTTCTGAAGTTGTATCGTGTTATTTGTGTATATTGTGCTATACTGTGTACGAGACAGGGACGTGGACGTCAGGTATGATTCTGTTCTTACATATGTGATATATGTGCATGAGATGAGATCCAGTCCGGGGGTCCATGATGAGTTCCATATGGACGGTGATTTGCGATGTGTGATCGCGCGGGTTGATTGTCCCTAACAGTACTTGGGGCGTGTATACACGGCAGGGCTGTAGCCGGTTCGCGCCCGTGCTACAGGGTTGTGGCTAACCACCGCGGCCGCGATCGTTAGCTGGGGAAGGGTCCCCCTTCAGTGATTCTGTGTGCAGGGTTGTGGATCTCATGCTGCGTGTTCATACCTGTATAGTGATGTTGATTGCCAGGGACAGAGATAGAGTTTGTGCTGTGTGTATGTGCTATGTGTACGCATGCTATGTGTTTATTGTGCAGAGTCTAACCCTCGCGTACTCACGAGCTTCCGAGCTTACGTATTCGAGTCTACCATGTTCAGGGTATCAGAGAAGAGATTGGTAGTCATGCTCGTTGATCTGGGACTGGGGAGTAGCTGGGAAGTCTTATGCTGATTTTGTGTAATGATTTCATTAGTTTGCTTATGTTAGCATCCTTTGGGTTATGTAACCAGTGAATTATGTGTTAATGACATTATTGCGAAAGTTTAAATTAATAGTGATTTCGGTTTATCCTATGACGTATTTATGATTGAGTTATTGAGATATTGACACCTGTGTATTGTATTGGCGTGACATTTCCGGGTTCGGGGAGGGTGTTACAATAAAAATTGAAAAGAAACATTTTTTTGCAAACACATATTATCTGTTTATAATAATACAATATAATAATATTTTTTTTATTTAATATCAAACAACTAAGTATTTTTTAATCTTTAGTTTAACTAGCTATCAATTTTTTTTATTTAAATTATATATAAATTTTATAATAGTTTATTAAAATATAAAAAAAATATGCATTTTTTAAATCAACACATGTAATACATTGGTTGATTAACCTATATATTATAATAAAACAAAACAATTCATGTCATATGTCACTTCTACAATACAAGAAAAATTTATTTTTCCACCTCTTTTTCCAAATTTAACACATTAACTTAATTGCATTAAATTTTGACTTTATTTTTTCATTAATTAATTAGTAATAAATGAGATTTTGTAACATTTAAAATTAATGTTTACCTAAAATAAATATCTATCATTACTATCCATAATAATCATAATTAGATCCAAATGTAAAAATTTGAATTAGTTGTGGAATTTTTTATTATTATGTATAACAAAGGAAAACATCAAATGTCACGTGTCACCTCTACGTTCACCAAAAAGATAATTACAACTTATAAAAAAATAAAAGATAAATACAATTTAATATTTTTAAAAAAGATAAATATACTTTATTTTTTAATCTGTAAATAATAAAAAATAAACACAATTATTATTTTTGTATGTTTTTTACTCATATACATTTTATATAAATAAATTTAATTAAAAATATCCACGTAATACGTGGGTTATAAACTAGTTAGGTTGAATATTTTGTATTTATATTTTGATTTTTTTTATCTCGAATTTAATTGAGTCGAGTTGAGCCGAGCTCGATAGTATCGAGTCGAGCTCGAGTCTCAAAATTAAGGCTCGATCGTGCTCGAGTTTTATTATCGAGTTTGAACTTAATGATACTCGATTCGGTTCGATTATACCCCCAATTACACACCAATAAATCATTGATTTTAAGTAAATCGTTCCGTTGGTAAAATCTTAATGAGTCTGAGTGTGCATGTCTGACAATCTCTATTCAATGGGTTGTATTTTCATCATGATGATAAAATATCTAATTGTATAAAAATACATTGCATAAAACAACAAAAAAGTAACATTTCATTGATATTTTATGATATTTACCATATAACTTATTACCAAGGTGAAGCGATTTATAAGTTAAATTAGGGGCGACAATTTTGGGTCATTCAAGCAAACGGGTCAAATAGGTTGACGACTAAGAGTTATATATTTTACACAATTTTGAAATTTTTTTCAAAGAACAATATGTTTAATAGACCGTTTTATAAATTTTCATTTTAAAAAAATTATGTCCTAACTTAGCTTTTTACCACGGGTGAATCTAACTGTCTCACCCGTTTGGTCCGTTGGGTCAAAAATAACGCCCCTAGCTTAAATGTACAACAAAAAAAATGTTATAAAGTGAAAGTTCAATGCTATTCGGTTAACATTTTTCATTCTGCATAACTATTTTACATAACTTCTAGCCAACCAAGTATATAAGGTTGGAACATGTTGCTATATACAGTTAAACAGAACAATCGTTTTTTATTATTTTTAAAAGATAAGTAACCCCAAAAATTAAAATTTATAGGAGTCAAACTCAAAACCTCCTTTATAGTTACTCGTATCATCCTTATGAGGTTAACAAAGTTAAATAACAACGTAAAATAACTCAAACCGAAGTACGAAATTGAAATTTCGTCTTTCATATAGCATCAATCACCTCGTGCTTCATAATCGAAAGTTGTACCAGGACATAGCCTTTATAGAAATGCAAAAATCGACAATGCGTATACTCATACATGTTTCAATGTTTGAATTTGACATATATTATTGGCTCTTTATGTTTCGTTTTGATTTGGTATTTATGAAAACGACAGACCTAACCGCCATAAATGGTTATCGTTCTTATAAACAAAAAGAAATTGCAATAAAATTGATTGAATTCGTAGCATAGAAAAACTATTGTTCGTGATTCTTAAGGGGGCGTTTGCTTCACAAAATGAAATTCAAATGAATTGGAATATGAATTTAGCTTGTTTTGAACTTTTGATAACAAATATAAAGAGTCAAATTTTATTTATTTGTCATCAAATTCTTTGTTTATAGAAATTTCGCATTCCTACCAACACATACGTAATTAGATTCCAACCAAATTCAAATTAATGCTAAAAACTACCTTTTATTCCTCACCACCATAGTTATTTTTTACTAAAATTTAAACTTCATTTCCTTCAAATGGAGTTCCATTCCACAAACCAAGAGCCACGTTAATGTCATTAAACATTTTACCTAATTGTATTTAGGTGAAACCAAAGAGATTCCATGTTAACCATGAAATAGGACAATAGGTTGTAAGATGGGATGCATGCTTGAACAAGCTAAAATAACTTTCGACACGACAACAAGGTTAGGGTCAAGGGGACATGACTGCCTCTATCAAGGTTAAGCATGGGCCCTTATGACGGTCCTGCTAGCCGGCTAGCGGGTTCGGTGAATGGGAGCCGCCCTCGAGGTAGTGACCTGAAGCCTGAATGATATGCTGTCAAAGTTTGTAAAGCTTTTAGAGGGTGTTTGGCACCGTGGATCGGAATGGAATGAAGCTGCGTGTGTTCAAGTTATTTTAATACATGATGGTAATACTTCTGACATTAAAAACCAAGAAAAAAAAAATTAAAATCTCATTCCTTTTGCAGGAGATTGATTTTCTCTAATTTGTTGGAGAAAAAATAATGATATATGTACACTAAAGTCAAGTTCTCATTTCATTCAATGAGAATCAAAATCTCACCATCAATCAAAAAAACTTGTAAATATGATTCCATTTTATTTCAAACACCCCAAAAGGTTTGGTTGTAATGTTGTTAAGTAATATTAACAACACTTACATTTGTTAAGGTTACTTAACAATTAATACAACCAACTTTAATTTCCTCAGAAAGATATCTGCACATAACGAATGTTTAATCTAAAGAATTTTCAGACAAACTCAACAAAATCACACTACGTTTTGCTCTGTATTTTCTTGCCTAAAACCATAGTGTTATTTTTAGATCATCCGAACGTAATGTTCGTGTAACTCAGACAAGTAAGGATCCAATCCGAAATTTCTGAAAATGTGGTTAACACGGTCCTAGTAGATATATATCCAAAATTAAGACAACTCATTCTCTCCACCCTTTTCACGAAATCCTCCAACAAAGTATTGCGTATATGAACTTATGTTTACGGTATTACTTCTTAGTTATGTATTGGTACGGTATTACAACGTACCACATACCCAAACATCGTTCTGGAGGAGCCTACCTTCCTCCATACGAAATTTAGAAACTAGAGACGTACGATCTTGTTTCCAAAGCAAATTGAGTTCTAGGTTACTATGGTTCTACTTTTGCCTATGTATCAGTCTATCCTCTTTTGCAACAGCTCCTGCGTGTCTTTGATTAGTTCAAATCCAAGTCAAACTCGATATGCATACGGGGTTACATTACAAGTAAGTTTGTTCTGGTTTATATTTTTGGTTGCTAAAATCATGGACCGATTTAAGGGTGAACCACGAAAAACCCGATAACAAGGACTTCCCTAAAGAGAGTGATAATATATATGGTGTGGTTCAGTTTGGTTTGATATTAAATATCCAAACCAAACTGCACCACAATGTTTACAAATATAGTAAACCGAAACCAAACCATCGCGCTAGAAAAACCTAATAAGATTGGCTGATTTGATTAGACCGGTACAATTCCTTAGTCATGTGATTCAGGTTTCACCTTCGGATTAGATCATCAAAGCATGAAGCCAAAAAAACCGATTTAGTTCAGTTATACATGCCTCTAGGGGTGTTCATAAAAAACCGAATCCGAGCATCTGAAATAAAAATCCGAAAATCCGATTCGAAACTATCCAAAATTTCGGATTCGGAAATCCGAAATATCCGAAAAATCCAATTTTTTTTTTAAAGTTTTATATATATTTAGTATTGACTATTTACATAATATTGAGTGTTTATTATTACTCTAATGTATATTTTTGAGTTTTATCTTGATATTATAGATTTATTAACTAATATTTTATATATTTTAGTTTTTTTAATCTTTTTTTAATCGTTTTGAGTAAAATAATTCCGGATACATTTAGTTTGTGATATATTTATCTTTAATATGTATTTGGATATATGAATTTGTATTTTAGATATCTAAATATTTGATTTAATTTAAAAAAATAAAAAAATATGAATTTTCGGACATCCGAAATTTCGGATACGGATAGTAAAAATCAATGTCCGAAATTTCGGATATCCGATTTTGGACACCCCTACATGCCTCCATGGTGCGGACTTGCATTCCTAGGTTACACAAGTCAATTAAAATTCCTACAATTTACCCATCTTTGGCTAAAATTCTTCAAGTAAATTGGTCATCATGCAACTCTAGATGGATGAAGAACGGTATAAAAGTGGACAATGTACAATGAAACAAGTAAAACAATCAAGAAGATAAAAACTGGCAGCACATACAAGTATGTTATAGATCTCAAGTCGAATTACCACAACAGAGAATGAATTCAGTAGTTTTATATGAAGTTAATAACAAGAAAAACTACTAATTCCGCGAATCCCCATATTGGTGCTAAGGTAGCTCCCTAACGAATTTCAGTGTGTGAATAATGGCATTACGAAAGTCACTTACTGTATAGCAGGATTTGGTGCTGGTGTTGGTGTGTTTATCTCATTCCGACTTGCGGAATTGTTGGCAGTCGTGGATGCAGTGTTCTGGCTGTGTTGATCAGAAGCCGAACTAGTCGTAGTGTCGATGCTGTTTGAGATGGGTGACGAGTCTTGTTGAAGATGGTCCATCATTCGAGACAATGTTGCAATGCCTGCACTGCCCTCTCCCGTGTCTTTAGAACCGTGATCCGTTGGACTGCTGTTGCGGGAGAATAATCTTTCCTTCCAACTCTTTGTAGTCTTCGTGATTGATTCTTTGTATCTTAACAAAATTAAAGACTAAAATGTGAGCCAGGCAAAATATTTCTGATATGTATAACATTGTTTGCAAGTCTTTTAAAAGATAGAAAAAAATGTGTTGGCAGATCAATTCGACCCACCAATTTGAACCATTACCGTCCCAGCCCAATATGACATTTAAGTTTGTTACAGCTTACCTCATTGATATTGCGTTAACTCGGGTTTTAAAATCCGAAAATGAGTGCATATCTGATGGGCCTGCTCTATCTTGGTTGTTTGGGGAAGACTGCATAACCGACCTACCACAAGATATTTTTATATCTCAGGTTGCATCAATGTAGAGAAAGCAAAGAATGTTTCAGAACGAACATAAACAAGCCTATGATGTATCGAAGTTGTATTTGAAAACCTTGAATCAATTTTCCACATATTTGTGATTCAAAGGTTGAATATTAAACTGAAAAGTGCAAAACTCTGTTCAAACTGACAAAACTAATGGTGCGCTTGGCTTGCGGAATAAAACTTGGAATTGAAAACTTTTTAGTTTGTTTGGAACTTTGGGTTACAAAGAAAATGAATTAGAATTTATTTAAGTTCCATCAAAATCCATGCATTATGGAATTTGTCATTAGTGTTCATTTGTGAAAGAATTTAGATTCAAATGCTTCATAACCTGTGCTCATGCCCTATGCCATCCCACTAAACACACTAAGGATTGGAAATTAAATTCCAATTGCCTAAATTCTAATTCTGAGAGCCTAGTGTGTTTGGTTCACAGAATGATTCAAAATTATTGGAATTTAACTTCTAATCTGTAGTGTGTTTGTTGAGGAGGGATGGGACATGATGTTTCGGTCAGTTAAGGGTGTAGGTTATGAAACATTAGAATCTAAATTTATTTACAAACAGCTAGGAATGACAAATTCCTTCAACCATGGATTTTGATAGAATTTAGATTTAATCTAAGCCCATATCTTTGTAATCCAAAGTTTCAAGTGCACTAAAGGATTGGAATTCAGATTCTATTTTCTTAAAATTTCATTATGTGGCCCAAACAAACCGGATCAGATGCAGCTATGTTCAGCTTAATTCTACATTCTTTAAAAAACTAATCATTTCAGTCCTTAGTTTAATATTATAACAAAGATGGGTTCTCAGTTTGGTACACTCTAAGTCAAAACCAGAACCAAACACGTTCTATTAATTACTCAAAACTTAAAAAGACGTTTTAGGTTTGTATGCCTCTAACTAAAACAAACCCAAGTATGAAGTATGTATCAGGTTTGGTTCTGGATAGAACCAGTTTCAATCCATTCATTAGTTGGTTCCAGTCGAATCCGGTTTTGGTCTAATGCACACCCGTATTAGTATGGTACCTGTCGGTTGAGGGAGTTTCATGCGGACGTGCAGGAACAATGCCCGAGACCAATGGTGAAGCAGGATGTTCATTAGCATGGACAGAGGATGATGGTGCAGTCCCTCGTACAGGTTCTTCATGCACAGTTACCAATGGGGTTCCTCCAATTACAGGGGTAGATTCAACATCATCACTTGTGGTCGGTCGAGTAGGGGAAGGTACACTAGGTTGTGCAGAGAAACCCAAATATCGCGGTCGACCCTGGGCTGATGTCCGACTTCTATGACCTTCCCTTCTAGCAATATGACGTGCTCTACCCATTGCAGCAGCAGCAGCCAAGTGTTGAATTATACGCTCCTCAAGCTCAGCATCTGTCGCATTAACAGGCAACTGCATCATAAAACAAGATAATGTAAAATTAGCAAGAAATAATTCACATGAGAATAAAATACGAGAGTTGCAATTTAGGTGTTGTTTATTTTTTAAGAGGTTAAATGTTTGAAATTTGAAATCACAACGGAAAATTAAGAGATGGTAAAGTCTGAAATCCGAAATCACGTCTAAAATTTAAGAGGTGACCTTAAAATCTGAAGTCTGAAAATTTGAAACTATTAATTAAATTTTGAGGTTTTAAATTATTTATATATTATATTTATTTACTTTATATAACTAACATATTAAAATAATTTGATATTTTAATTAATTAAAATGAATAAATAATTTTTAATTAATTAATTAAATAATTATTTTTATTTACTTAAACAGAATTTAATATTTTAATTAATTAACATATTAATTTAGTTTTGAAAGAAAAAATTTCAGATCTTAATTTCAGATTCCAGACGGGAGTCACCTCTTAATTTTCAGACATAATTTCAGAGGTTTTAAGATCTAAGTTTGAAATGTAACAAACAGAAAGTCTAAAATACTTAAGATATGAAATTCCCTAAAGTCTAAAGTGTACAAACAGTTTTAAATCACTTAAGATCTGATTTTTAAGATTTAAGGCAAATTAATATCTAAAATTGTCAAAAACAAACAGGTCCTTAGAGAGAGATGTGCACACATGCTGCAATTCGAAATCACCAAAGGTCGGATGATGAAATATTGTTGTATTCATAGATGGGTTGTTTGCTATATTTCTTTCCTGCTCTATTGCATCAAGCAACTCCTGACTGCAAATTAAATTATCATAATGTAAGAAATTGTATATCGTGAAGAAAAAGGAGAGGTATGATTTTACTAATAGAAAAAGAATGGGAGATGAACGATAACATTTTCTTTACTTTTCTTTTCCTCCACCATGGAAGTTCAAGAGAAAGACACAAATGAACGTTTAGTCTTGATATATAGAAAACATTCCACATGGATCCCACGTGTGTGTCTTCCTCTCTCTACTTTAGAATATGAAGGGAAAGAATGTGATCATTCACCTCCGGTCAAATCTGAAAAACGTAACCTGCTTGGGTCCTTTAAGCTGATGGACTGCCAACACATTGGGCATTGAGCACTCCTTTGGCACCTACAAAATTAAGTTGTGAAAAACTTCAGTTTAATGCGATGCAAGATGTAATTACGTGATTAAAACAATCTTTACACTACAAACTACAAATAAATAGACCACAAAAGTAATTGTCACCAATTTCAAATTGCTTATTTTTTCTTCATAGTGATCACATTAGCAGTAAGCAACAAGGCCTCTATCCCAAGCAGCTCTTGTGACCTCAGAATATGATGATAAAAAAATTTATAATTGATGCTATTTTATACACAAACTAAAAGAACTATAGATATTATCACAGAACTAACTCCCCATACCCCATCTCCATGGGACTCGGGGTTTGTTGCTGTTGCTGTATCACAGAACTAACGTCTAACGTGATGGTAGAGTCGCTAATTCCCACATCCGGTTACACTCAACTACAAACCTGGAAAATGTAATAGGTAAAGTGTCAACTAGATCGTGTTCATTTTATTCGTGTTCCATGTCAATTTCGTGTCAACCCATTTTTTACCCATTTATTTTCATTTCGTGTTTGAGTCGTGTCATTTATATTCGTGTTAGGTTTGCGCTGTGTTTCGTATTGACCCATTTTAGTTTAATCAGTTTTGTGTTTTTAATTTGTCGGTTTCCCATTTTGATTTGATTCAAATTTGAATTTCGGTTTTCGTTTCCATCCAAAATTTGGCTTTTTTTTCCCCGATTCATCTATATATCTTAATATATAAGACAACACTCACCAATGTGTTTATGAACTTTAACTTGTTTAAATATCTAAACAACTCATAAGCAATTTGAGAAATCAAGTATGATGACATGGATTGGTCGAAAGAATATGGTGCAGGGGGCTGAATGAAATTATTATATATGTTTAAAAATTAGTAGTTATCTTGTTTACATATTTAAGTTATGTTGTTTACCTATTTAAATTATTTTTGTTCCCTAATCTAGTTGATAGGTTATCTATTTTAAGGGGGGTCTATCTTAGGGGGGATTGAGAGTTTATTTTCTGTTTGTTCTTTTGTTTGGAGACCTCCTAGTTCTCGAATTCCAGGGTTTATCTTGTAATCATTCGGTTAAGGGTGCCTATTATCGTAATTGAAGTTATATCTAGTTTGATTCATATCAGTATATTTGCGAGTCATTCTTTACATTTTTCAGACAATGTTTTAAAAATTGATATAGATTCATAAAAACTAGATAACAAATTAAAAGCTTAAGAAAATCACAATAACAGTAATATAATAGATAAATTTGATATATAATAATAAATAAATAAATAAATGGATAAGAAAGTGGTAGTAGCCTGGCGCGCTCTTAAGCTCCTACATGAGTTCAATGGTGAAAATATAGTCACATGGTTCGTGGTACGCTTCGGTACAGGAACGAGATAAACACGGTTCACTAGGTCTCCAAAATTCAGTACGCGGGGGGTAGGCTCATTCGGGATCGCTCCGGTGCGATGTACCATATAATATGGTACAACACATCTAATTATCCTTATATTATATATGTGTGTGTGTGTACATATATATATATGTGTATGATGTATACGTATGTAGTATAACAATTAAAAATTCAAAAATTAAATGATGATACTAACAAATAAGTATCTTTAAAAATCAAATTGTATATGGTAATATAACTAATTAATACCCAACCACTAAGCAAGAGACCTTTTAAGTAATCCATATTAATATTGTATTTAATGCATTTAATTACAACACTAACTAGGGATGGTTTTCATTTCCCAAGCACCATAATGGTCGTCTAGAAAATGAAAACGCCTTTGCACCATGAGGAAGCAGAAAAAATTAAATCAATAATGAAATCAATTGCAATAGAATTGGTGCTCCAAAGTTATGGTGATTAGATTATCGTTTCTGCAAATGAAGTATCACTCACACGTATTGCATACTCTTCATTTGATCAAGCCTTTCTTCTTCTTCCCACTGATCGAGTTCCATGTCAAGAAAGATTGTGATTTCTTCCAATTGGGTTTGTCCCAATCATGAATTAGTCGTCGATCCATAAAGTGATGTGGAATGATCATGAAGCGTACCAAATAGCGATCGTGTGGGCGATTGGAACGCGTTCGTACCATGATTGGGAACCAAACGCGGATCGTGGATACCCTAGCGATTTATGTGACTATGGGTGAAATTGTGAAAATTGCAACTTCCAAGGTCAAAAACATTGCCGGCGGGAAGAAAATAAAAGAATTTAAAAAGATGGCTGCCCAAATAATTAACGGGTTGTTCGGGTCCTTTGTGGGTCACCGGGTGTCGAAATTTGACACCCTTAGTAATAGGATTATAGGAATATGCTAGAATACTCTAACTTACCAAGATTGATATGTATGTATCAAAATACTAAAGAACAAGTGTATCTGCTCGTTTCAGACTCCTCAAGAACGAGAAGTTAATTTCATGTTATTTCCATTTTCTAAAGAACAAGTGTATCTGCTCGTGTTCGTGTAACTTCAACAGATTTTCATTACCACATATCTGAAAGCGATAATTAGATTCTGGTCAGTAGGTTAATGACAGAACAAAGCGAAGCACTTGTATTTGACATGTCTCCACTCTAAGGCCAGAAATCTACGAGAAGCTAGGTTTTGGAAAGGCCATACAGAAACCAATGAGATATTCTTGAACTAAAGACAACATCCACTTCGTAGTTCTAATAGAAAATAGTGAATTGTCTTATGAAATCATTGAAGTACAAATGACCATGATAAGCGATGGGAGTTCTGAAAGCCTTAAAAAAGGAGATGTAAGTTGATAACTATATATAGTGACTACGGAATCATCTTACTAAAATGTAAAAGTACAATGCAAATAAGATTACCATTCAAGAATGCATTGGAGATGAAACTCATGCTTGCAACCCGTAACCTGCAGGAAGCTGAATATAACTACTCGGTAGAAAGGAAAAAATTAAAGAAATGTTAATTATCGGAAGAAATGCAATCTCAAATATGTACCGTGGGCGGATCACTTTCCGAGAATGCTTCAAGGCATATGCTACAAGCATCATCACAAGCATCCTGAGTTCCACCTTCAACAAAAGCTGCAACTGATATCAAATGATCCTCAGACTTTGTCTCCTCCTCCATAGCGAAAATAAAAACCTTTTCACAACAAATTCCACTTCTTAGTTCTCAACATCAAAAAAACTCACAAGTCACAACAAAGTTACATGCTGTTACTTGCTTTCGGAAACTCGAATCTTACAGAAATCAATACCACAAAAACAAACATACATAACAACAAGTTTACATTCAAACAACACTATCCAAATCTACACCAAACTGTAAACTAACACCACCTCTAAGATCAAGTTTTCAAGAGAAATAAGATATCATAAGTCATATGGACAAATTGCCAAGAAATGTAACATAAGATACAAGATTTGACGATAAAAGTATTGTGAAATTTCTTAGGCCAAGAAAGATAACATAAAATTCATTTTTGACAAAAAAAAAAAAAAAGGTATCGATGGCCAATTAATAAGGTAAAATTTTTATTTTATGGTCCTGTTTTCGGGAATAAAACAATATTTGAATATCTTTTCTTGCTTAAAATTGAATTTTATGTATTATCTCGGCAAAAATAGAATATAATGTTACCTTTATTGGCCTATAAAATTTCATGATACTTTATCGTCAAATTTTGCATTTTATGATACCTTTCTTGGTAATTTTCCCAAATCACATGTTCACATACCAATTGCTACCTCAATCGAAGTCAAACTTATAAGCTTTAAAACATAACAATCCCTAAATCCAACTTTTTTGCAACTCTTCAAGTTCAAAAAAACCTATCATCACATCATAATCAAAACAACTAATCGATATTCGATACCATCCGATTGGCTCCACCAAGCTAGGGTATATATAAATATATAATTCGTAAACATCTGGTACATAATCAGACTTTAAAAAGTCAAAATTTTCACAGCGACAGAGTCTTCAAAATCAAAATTTCTATGGAGAATTGAAGCTCAATTACAATCACAAACCTTCGAATTCAGTCAACTAACATCATAATCGATAAAAAACACAATCAATCAACATATTACAAATAAAATCAAAATCAAAAAAAGATAAACACATAGAAGACAAAATAAGGGATAACTTGATACAGATAACATCAAAAAAACATGAAATTACAGTGAATCAAGAACACAGTGGTTAATAAACATAGATACAAAGTTACCAGAGTTGAAGTGATGGATCAGAAGGTTGATCGATGGGAATGATGATGTGAGAAAGCTCTGAAAATGGATTCGGTGGTTGGTTTTATTGGCAAGGGAAGAAAGGATGAAGAAAAGAGAGGCGAAGAAGACCAAGTCATGGACTTTCCTTTTCAACTTTTCCTTTTTCCAATTCCAATCTAAATTCTTTTTTCAATTAACAAAATATACTAAAATTCAATCTAAATTGTGCTAAATCCAAGAATAGCTATAATATCTTGAAGTTCTTTGTAACGTTGTAAAGTTTGCTTAACCTGTTGTGCAGTGTCATAATGTTCTAGGGGTGTAAATGAGCTAAGGCTCGAGCTCGGCTCGTTTAAAAGTACCAGGCTCGAGCTCGAGCTCGGCTCGTTTCGAGCTTCGTATGTAAAGCTCGAGCTCGGCTCGTGAATGATTTTCCAAGCTCGAGCTCGGCTCGGGCTCGAGCTCGTTTATTATATATTTTAATTTTTTTAGTTAATTTTTAAATAATCTTTTAATATAATATATATAACTTGTTATTTTAATATATTTATATATATTTAATCTATATTTTATATATTTATTAATTTAAAAATATATTTATATATAGGCTCGTTTAGGCTCGCGAGCTCGATATGTGAAGCTCGGGCTCGAGCTCGTTTATTAAACGAGCTCAAATTTAGGCTCGAGCTCGGCTCGAGCTCGTTTAATTCGAGCGCTTTTCGAGCTTTTAGCGAGTCGAGCTCGAGTAGCTCACGAGTAGCTCGGCTCATTTACACCCCCAGCTATAAGGATAGTTTTTCTTCGTTACGTTCTCAACTTTTCAATTGACTATGCATCTAATGTGACACTTTTTAAAGATTATCATTAACCTAATCAGTTATTTTAAATTGTGTGTCTTTATTAATATAATCTTCTAATTGAAAATAAAAGTATTATATTACCCATATTAAAAACATGTATTTAAAGATGTATACGAATGGGTATTGCATGTATTTTTATGGTTATATCTGCTGGGAAATGATGGAGATGATTATCCCGGTGACAGAACATAGTATCTATTCTTATCAATTCATCTCGGATAATGGTTGCGATCCCACTGGGTGTGGCCGCGATGGCTTTAAGGTGGAAACAGAGGTTCTTGGGCAGTGATCAAGAAGCACGACCGAGATAGGGATTGCGCCCCTGTGATGAGGCAATGCCCCCGTTACCTGAGCGCGACCGCGATGGCTAGAGCTCAGCCGTGATTCCCTCTGTTTTGGGCGGAATTAGGTTTTGGGCTACGGGGGATTGTTTTGGGCTGTATAATTGTTATTGGAGTTATATTATCAGAGTTTAGGATAATTAGATCTGGTTTTATTTTCCGACCTTCATAAGGAACCAAATCCAAAGTGTCATCACCTCCCCCGATGCTTTCTCCAGCTCCTCCTCCCTCGGTTACCACACCCTCAGATTTAGACCGGGGACGTTTCTCCCCCTCAGGATGATCAAGGTCATCCTGATCATCATGTATGCTTTCGTGGAACTCAGCCTGAGGGCTACATGCGCTTTGCAGATAAATGATTGCCGACTCAACCCGATCCATTCGTTGGTGAAGATATGCCTTAACTCTTAGAATTAGCGACCTCATTTGCTCAAAAGACTGATTAAATAGAGCATTTGAGGTAGCTATTTGATCTTTTGAGGCTTCGAGTTCGACAGATTGTTGGACTGATGGGATACCTGGTGGCAACTCCTGAGTAGTAGCCCCTTTATCCTTCAACATATAAAGGATAAACGAGTATTGTTCCTCATTTGCCGCCTTTAAGGCCTCCATGTCTGTCCGGTAACCACACCGACCTCACGAAGAATGGTTGTTAGCATCTATGGAGTGACTCCAGGATGACCAGATATAGATGGTTTTGATGCCGCTGTATCAGGTATTCCATCCTTCATCTCTGGTCCACGAGGTGCGGAGCCAGATCCGGATGTTGCGGAGGATGTCAAATAGACATCTTTCAGGAGTTGAAGTGTGTTTTGGGGGTGAGGGATTAGATGTGGTCAAATGAAAAGCGGTCACTTGGGGGGGGGGGGGGCAGCGAGTGACCTATTTCAACACCACCTCCCTCCGAATGAGAGGGTGATGGAATATGAGCTTCATCCCCGTGCAATGAAACATACTTTTGTGGAGAGGAGTGTGAGTGGCTGGGGGGATGTTTAGTGTCCACTAGACTGGTGGACTTTTGAGGACTTGTCGGCTTTGGGGTGTTGGTACTCCATCAACACTCTTTTCTTTTTTAAGCTCGCATCTATATCTCTTAAAAAGTCCGATATTGTTTTCTCGGAGTCATTTTCTGCACCTTCTTCATCAGCACTCTGTGCCCATTCATCCCTTAACCCAAAAATTCTTCTCCACCTACTCCCTCATCCTCACTCCGCTCGTCCTCACCTGCATATGTGGATAGCGCAGTCAAATCTGATTGCATTTCATCTTGATATACACCTAAGAGATACAACGCTACCCTCTCTCCCCTCCAGTACGTAAGACAGTAAAGACAGTGGGATATCCATAACAGGAACTGTCAGAAGTTCCCTTGACAGTTTAAAGCGGGACAGAGCCAGACATTTGCTTCATGTCACTCGTGTATTTCATCATCAGTGTCCGTCACTTGTTGAATGATCAGTTGTAAGAACCTTTTGGAAAGGAATGAACATCCTTTCCCTCTTTATGCTGCGATCCATGACTGCCTGATGAAGTTCATCAAAGATGAATTGTGCGTAATCGTAGTGGCCGTCACAGGCGAAAGTTGAGAACATTGTCAGGACATGAATGCTGGCGGAATCATACCCGAATGCTTCCCGGTGAAACATCTATTCAAGATGTCAAAGAAGACACACCACTGTGATTGAAGCTTTTTCGTTTTAAAATCTCCCATCGTATCGCAAGCGTTGGACTTGTTGGAGTATGTTGGAAGCGTAACGGATTGGATCAAAGTGGTATTTTGTAGGTGTGAAGTGTTAGATGGGGAGGCGGAGAATGTGGTGGATGGCCTCTTTGGTGATTTGAGGGGAACAGAGTCAATGGTAGGGGTGAAATGAGGTTCTGCTTTATCAACAAAGTGAATGTGGTGCTAGAATTGTTGAAGGTAGATGCAGGGGACGGAGATGGCAGCGGTGAGGGCGTAGAAGATGTGGTGACCTTTGGGAATATCAAAAGTGATATTCTCGGTTTCTTGTTTTAGAAAGTCTAGGTTGAGCTTCCAGTTGTGTGGCTGAAAATCTATTTGGAGTTCTGGGTCAGTAGAAGGTCCTCCGTTAGTTGGACATTATTGTTGAGAATAGGTGGTTGAGGTAGGGTAAGGGAAATTTGGTCAATTGTACCTGGAAATACACACAAGGTTAGTAAACTGACCAAATTATAATAAAATACACAGACACTCAGTCTGAAATATGTGTGAAATAGAACCGGTGTATTCTAGTAAAGTATCAGGATTTCTTACAATAGTATGAAAATACTAACGATAGAAATACAAAGTCAATCATTAAGAGACCAATGTTAGAATCGACTTATTTAAAGAAAATCCTATAACTAACTAAGACCAGTGGTGCATGACCAGAAACAATGTTGAATTATTTATCATTAAAATAATAATTAAAGCATGTTAGTGAGTGTTGTTTGCATCATTAGGTTTTCATAAATCAATATGAATATGAAATCCAAAGTCAATCGTTAAAAGACCAATGTTAACACTTACTAAGATTCTAAAATTATGAAAGAAATGATTAAAATTCAACTAAACTTATTCTTTTTTTTTTTTGGGAAAAGTTTTTGAAAATAAGTAAAAAAAATGACAAAGTGTTGAACCTCGGATCATGGGGGCCCAAAGTTCGGATGGATTTGAAATTTGATATTGGGTAGGACTTAGAAAAAATAAATTAAGAGTACATCTGAAGTTCGAATAAAACCTGAAAGCTTGATTTCCCAGATGTTACACAATCATGACATATAAAGCAAAACACTCAATCAAATTTATCAATGCAATTACTCTATAGGATGAAGAAGATGAAAAGCTCTTCAGAGAAAAATATATCAGTAGAAACAATTTCTTCATTCAACAACTGACTCCCTCCATCTCATATGGCTTTTGTATCCATAGAGACTTCGGGAAAATTACATAAATGGTCCTTCAACTTGAAATATTACATAAACAATTACATAAAAGAAAGTTAATTATTACAAACAAAAGTTATTAACTAGAAATTGAAATAATAATCCTAAAAATTCTCCCCCTATTTCAATTCTAGCTAACACTTCAAAATCTTCATCGATGTCGCCTCAGCTGTAGATAGACCTCAAATCGTCTGATGTTTTCTCGGAGAGTAAGACGATCGTCAATCAGCTCAATGCCTCTCCTTATCTCATTACTTTCTTCTAGAGGAAGACGAAGTGGAGAAGGCAAAAGACTGTCCTGCTCAAGTCGCTTATGAAGGCCATTTCTGATTAGTCTCAAAGTTTCATTTGAGAAGGCAACTATTTTTTCAAATCTCATGAAGCACTTTTCGTTTTTTATGTTGCAGAACACAACTCCGTGTTCGGGCTTTAGAAGAACCTTAAATTGAGGGTGGAGGTGTATTTGTGGAAACTCATATCGAGGAGCAGCCACTCCTACACGACTACTTAGGTTTTCAACAACCATTTGGAAATCTTTAACGATTATAGTCACGGAGATGCGACGCATAATACGGAGAACCATCATTATAGCACAAGTGTGTCTCTTATTTGATCTTGCCCTTTTTAGATGAAGAAACAGCCACTCAAGATCATCAAATTCAAGATTATCCAGATCTGACTCACTAAACATAGATATATCATTATCTTTGCGGACAATAGTGAACGTTGGAGACCAGATCTTTGAAATCTTGTGGCATGAGATGTCTCTGATCTTCTTGATTCGAACCTTAGACTTGACCCTTTCTACTTGTTAGGCAGTACTGATCATCACAACTTCATACTCCATTTGCTCTGATCTAGGACGTTCGTCGAGCCTTAGGAGCCACCTTTTAGAAATCTTCCCAACCGTTTCCTTAGAATACATGAAGTCCAAATGATGCTCGAGGAACGAATAAAAAATATTTTCATCATACATCTTCTTGATGTGCTTCTTTCTCTCTTTCTTCTTTTCTCTCTTTCTCTCAGCCTGATTGGTCTGTTCAGTTGGCTCTGGAGAAACTCGAAGGTATTCCTGGGCTCTTTCAACTGTCATGGCCCTCCATCTTTCCTTTTCTGCTTCATACAGTCCCCCATCGACCAAGGCATCAACCCATTTGCTTCGTTTTGAGCAAATTGTTCTTCAGTGATGATTGGATCTGTTGAAGACTGTCCTAACTCTGAAGTAACAAAAATTTCTCTGACCCTCCCAGACTTTAAATTTGTACGAACGAGTCTCTCTTCCAAATGCGTCGAATGTTGTGGTTGTGGTCAAGGAGGGAATGGGAGATGACATGGTTTCAGGGTTTTCTGATGTAGGTTCGACTTTGGGAATTAGGAGCTCGTCATCATCAGAGTCGTCTGAGAATATTTCAATAATTTCATGACTGGAGGGTTTCTGAGGAGATTTAGAAGGCTCAAATACTATTAAGGTGCGAGACATATATTCAATAATGTGTGCTTCAGACTCTGTAGCCTTTTCCAAACCCTCAGACCCCTGAGCTTCCCCTATTCCAGCTGAAATCGGCCCTTCACTCACTAGGCCAGCCTCTGAAGGTGTAGATACACGTTGCCTTTTCTCCCCCTTAAAATAACCCTCATCTTCTGGGTCACCATGATGACGTTTAATACCATGGGCAACGGGTCTGCATGATTGTTCTAGGCTAGCCAAATTCGCTTGCATGACCGATAATTGGGACTGTGACTCTGTAATCTTCAAGTCGAGCAAGGAGTACAGTTGTACCAAGGATACGGTAGCTGCCTTGACCTGAGAGCTAATAAGAGTAGAGATTTCTGCATGAAATGCTCTCAGGTCGGCTTTGGTGACAAGATCATCACTTTGGACTCGTACGGAAATAGGTGGAACCTGTCCTGGTGGCGGCACCAAGGAGGAGGCTTGGTCCTTACCCTTTAGATGACGAAGGATAGTCCCAAACTGCTCCTCCTGGTATGCCTTTAGAGCATCCAAGTCGGCTCGTGTAACCCGGGGTTCACGTAGATCCCCCGTTTCCACCTCAGGTGTAGTACCTAGGTGTCCAGCTGTCACAGTTGGCATAATAGTAGCTGTTGCTGGAATTCCTTCCATCATTTCCGCCACACTTGTAGTGTGAGCGGATCCAGAAGTTCCAGATGTCACGAAGACATCATATGTTGCAGCAGGTGTCCTAAGATGTATATAATGACGCGTGGGACTAATTGTGCTCAACAAAGAATGTGATGATTGGGGCGGGGATCGTCAGATTTCAATACCTCTAGTCTCCAAGTGAGACAGTGGTGGCAGATGAGGAACTTCCCGTTGCATAATTGAAACACTGGTTTGTTGAGAAACCACTGAGTGGCTAGGTTGAGGTGTGCATTCAGCCACTGGGCTAGTGGCCTGAGTGTGACTTTCCCGGATTTGGCTTGTTTGGGGTTCACCCTTCGCACTCACTACCCTCTCGGCGCTCCCCGATTGTTGCGTCATTGGACTACGTAACAACAAATCCATCATATCATCATTGAACTCACGCTCATTGTCTGAGTAAGTCTCTGCTCCATCTAAGTCCTCTACCGTCCTTTCAGGAGTTGGAACATCAATAAGTCTATGTTGGGTGGTAGGAATTGATCTTTCTTCTGCTACGGGCACACGTTGGATATTTAGGTTTGGAGATGGAGCCGATGCGGGAACATCGTGTGCTTTCTTAGAATGGATGGCCTGTCTTGCCTATCTTACTACTTGCCATATTTGTGACGACTCATCAGCTGCTTCTTTTTCAACCAACACTTCCAACCCGGCTCCCTCAACTATTTCTACTCTCTCTCTCCCTTCTTGACTCTCATCTCCCCCTACACCCTCAGAACTCTCAAAAATCTCACTCCTACCAGCTTGGGTAGGCTGTCCCGGTGCTGTGGCAGCCATAGCTGGATAATGAAGCCATAAAAACTCCCTCTTTCTTTTACTTGATTGATCAGCATACGTGAAGAGCTCTCGTGGGAGAGGACGAACCACAATACCTTGTTGCGCGGTATGTGGCTTCAGAAATCCCAAAGTGTAGACTGGATACATTGGATTCTTTGACCGTGGAAATATCATCTTTGGATTGGTTTCCGTGAATTGCCGGACAAAAAGTTGGAAAAACCTCTGAAAGGGAATGTATTTCTTCTTCTTTTCTCATTTGCTTTATCTTGAATGTATTCCCGAATCTCGTCCCAGATGAAGTTTCCATAGTCAAAATGTCTATCAAAGACAAGGGAGTGGAACATTCTTAGCGTGGCCACACTTCCAGTGTCATGGCCAGAGGCTTTCACTTTCATGCATTTTGTCATGATGTTCCAGATGATGTACCATAGACCTTGAAGACCTTTGGCCTTGAATTGAGAGATTCTAGATACAGGTCCATGATATCCCATGCTGAGGATGTCTGCACATAAAGTATCAACTTCCACTAGAGGATCAAAGTCATCTTTGCCTTGAATAGCATCAGGAGTGGGAAGTCGTAAAATGGTACGCAACATAGGAAGGGAAAGAGTAACAGTTAGGTTATCGATTTTGGTTCGAAGGAGACCCTCGCCGTGGATGGTAACAAACTCCAAATAATGTCAGAACTGCTGAAGATATACTTTTGGAACTGATTCAGCAGCAGCCAACGCATAATGGATCCGGTGACCTTGAATGATGTCACAGACAACATTTTTAACTTTGAAGAATGAGTCGGGGTCTAAATTCTAGTTGTTTGCAGAATGGGACACCCACAGATCGGTGTCTAACAACTGATACACCAGAGCAACGATATGAAATCTGTTGGAAAAAGAAGAATTAGATGACAGAAAGGATAGATAAAAATGATAGTTAGTCGTTGAGGGATAAAGTGTTAGTTAACAGCAGTTGAAACAGTTAGGTGTAACACCCGCTAATTTTGATGTAATGAATTAATTTCGAGTCGTTTAATTCAATTATTTAATTCGAGAAAATAGGATATAAATTATCAACTTATATTGTTGACTTTTAAAATATAGAATTATGTAGTTTTAAAAATTAAGAGTTATTTGTTGTTTATGAAAATTAGAATATATATTATATATATCTATTGAAAAAAAAAGGAAAAAAAACGTGAGTGCTTGAAAGATGGACCACTCTAACCAAAATTTGATCTTTTATTATGCATACATAAGTCACCACCCACCCATCACCATTTCACACCATCCATACTGTTTCAATATCAAGAACACACACACAAAAACTTAAATCTGGGATATTTTAGTTCTTTCTAAAATTTTAAGGCTGGAAACTTAAGAATCGATCAACACCTTCATCAACATCGTCACCTTCATCACCATTGTTTTTTGAAAATTTTGAGGTAACAACCCAACGCAAATCAATATTTATTTTCGTCATTTTATGTGTTAATCAGTTGAACCATTAAATAGAAGATAGAAATTATGTAGGAATGTGAAAATGAATGGCTAACATCAACTAATACCATCACCTTCTTTATTTCTAAGATTTAAGAGCTTCAAATATTCATTAATGGTGGTTAATGGGTTTTCAAATTTTAATCCGAAAAATTTATATAAAATCAATATAAAAGTGTTTAGAATTAATATTTAAATGATTTTGGATGATTAGTTTAAGATCTGAGGCATTATTGGTGATTTCCAAATTTTTTGGAAATGGGTTTGAATGTGAGATTAATGGAGGAGTAGAGAAGAAATCATAGGTTAAGATGTTGTGAAGGAGTGGCCGGAGTTGGGAGCGATAGCGGTGGCCGCGCACCGGCCAGCGGCCACCGCCACTTCTTAGTTTTTTTCCCTTTTTTTGTGTTCTGGCCGGCGAAGCGCTGCTGTCTGTTTTTTTTATTTTCTTTCTGTTTTGATGCAGAGGAAGAAGGGAATGGGAATGTGCTGTAGGTTTTAGATAAATAAATTTTGGTGCTGCTCTATTCTTTCCTTCTGCCTGTCCCATTTCTTACCGAGAGAAAAAGAGAGGTGGATTGGGCCTCTTTCTTTTATTTTATGTGGGCCACTTCTACTTCTAAGTAAAAATGAATTTTTGGGGCTGTTGTATTATTATTACTATTATTATTATTATTTTCTTTTTTCACTGTTTTCTTGTTTTCACTAAGGGATAGAGAGAAATTAGTGTTGAAATTGATGAGATTGTATTAAAGCTAAAGCATATTAATTATTGAGATGCTGCTTTTCTTTTCTATATATATATATATATATATATATATATATATATATATATATATATATATATTGTTAGGCACAAAAAGGCCTCAGTCAAACCTGCTCTACATCTGAGGGGGAGATTTTATAATCAAACCTGTTGATACATTTGAAGGTTGAATTTAAGGCCTGTTATATGCCTTATTGAATCCTGAAAATGATTTGCAATATCAGTCTAAAGCTGTTCTATACGTTGCATGTGTTGCAACCAAGACAGTTTGTCCAAGCTGATCAGTCTGCTGATCAGGCTGGACATAAACTGTCTACGCTGCTCTACACTGTTGAGCAGCTTGGGCATTTTTAAAGTGTTCTGTTCTTTGTGAACAGAACCTGTTCTTTGTGAACAGGCTAAACACTTTATGGAATATGTTTCCAAGTCATCATGTATTGTTTTTGACTACAAGATCAGTTTACAAAGTCGAAGACAAAGTGGAAAACAGAACTGCTCAGCCTGCCAAGCTGTTCTGTTTACATGAAGACAACAGATATTTGAAAAAGGGTGAAGACCTTTTTTCTTATATCAAAATAGGCCTTTACAAGGAAGAAAGACGCAAAGTTGACATTCCTAAAATGGTTAAAGGCAATGCAACAGTAGAAAGTAAAAAGACAAAAGTTCTGCACAAGAGAAGGCAAGTCTGCTTTTCAGAAAAGTGCAGAAAAGTTATATTGTCTTTTCGAACAAGACTTCTCCTTTTTCATTCTGCCCAATGAAGATGTTTCTCTTAGATCCTCTAAGTGAGTATAAAAGGAAGCTTCTAAGGTCAGAAAGAATGTGAAAAAAGCTAAGTGCTTAAACCAAGAGTGAACGTGCAAGTGTGATATTCATGCATGCAAATCTTCTGTAAACAAGCTTCTGTGTGTCTAAGCTGTTTACCTAAGCTGTTCCTTAAAGTCTTGTAAAATACAGTGAGTGCATCTTAGTGAGTGTGTTCATTGTAATCTAGTTTGAGTGTGTCTTAGACTTAGACTAAGAAACCAACTGTTTGTATTCTTGCATCTCACTTGAACAATTCCGCAGTCAAGCTTGTTTGTAATTAACATTGTGTGATAATACATACAAACATTGAAAAAAGAGTGTGTAGTTTTTTAAATACCTGTATTCCACCCCCCCCTCTACAGTTTATTACTAATACTTTTGGGAACCGTTTCGGGACCTACACACGGGTACAGAGCAGTTAGGTGGTGTGTCATTCTAGATCTCTCTAATCCCAAGTTTTCCATGGACACACCAGCTGCCAACTCTTCTACTATGACAATGGTTCTATGGGCAAGCCGCCAAAATCACAAAACCTCGGGTGGAAGGCAGAAGGAGGCCAAGAGAACGGGAGGACAACGGCCAGAGATAGGGGACAGGCGGGCCCTAGGGGCCAACCGTCGAACAAACCCAGCCGGGGGAGGAGCGGCCCGAAACAGGACCTTTGGAAAAGCAAAAGCCAATGGTCTGATGAAGACAAGAGAAGGGTAGCTCTGGGATGCAAGGCCAGAAAACACTGGTCATTTCCTATCCTGAGGAAGGTGTGTTCAAGCAGGTTGAGAAGATGAAGACGCAAGGAGATGTGGGATACTCTGTGTACCGTCTATGATGGACCCACAATCACACTGGACAACAGGATTAACAATCTGTTAGACCAGTATAACCCTTTGCCAAACCAAAGGAGTCTCTCCAGAACATACACAGGTGCACTGCGCGGGTAAATGATCTCAAAGCTGTTGGGATCACCAAGGACAGTCTTACTTTGGTGAACAAGTTTCTGGACATTACCTGAGGAGTGGAACTATTTCTCAACCATCCTAAGAAACTCAGGTATCATCAGAAGTATGGATCTGGTCAATCTGTATGGATCCTTACTGAATGATGACATCCAAGGCAACAAAGAGGAATGGCCTTGGAAATGTCCCAAAAGAGGTACTGCCTTGTGGCTAATGGAGACAGTCCTGTTAATCAGGTGAGTGATGTTTTCACTCAACCTAGTCAACAGGATTGATGATATATGAGGAGGTGTCTGAAGAAGAAGAGGCTGCAGATTTACTGAACAAGATGATGAGCAAATGATAGCATGCTTGTCAAAAATTCATCAAGAGACGATTTGGAAGAAGTATGCTACAAGGAGGTGCAAGTGCTGGCAAAAAGAAAGCATTTGACAATCCAGGCCTGAGTGCTTCAAGTGATGGCAAAAACTGGCCATATAGCTGCGGACTGTGTGTCAAAAGCTGTTGGTCAGTCATCCAAATCTATCAAGACTAACAGGGATGATGGCTATAGGTTAAGTACCTTATGGCCATGGCTAAGCTGAGGAAATTGGAAAACTCTGTGTCTTCCAATCGCCAAAAAGGGACTCATGGCTGAGACATGTGACTGGGCGAGGTCTGATTCATCATCTGATGAAGAAGATAATCAGTGTCTGAGGCCAACCTGATGTTTCCATCCAACAAGCAGTTCAAACAGGACATGGCGAAGCTGAAGCCTTCAGCAGCTTGGAGAACTGGAATCCTACAATGATGTATAAGGTACAAAATTATTATGGCTTACAGTTTCTGAGAATAAAAGTTAAAATGTTGAATACTGCTTGTTATCTAAAGCTGCTGTTGAGAAGCATGATGCTTATATCTGAAATCTCTAAGCTTAAAGCTGATCTAAAACAAAACACAGTAACTGGAACAGTTTCTATAAGTGGGAAACTGAGTTGATGAATTAAAACACATCAACTCCATTTTACTGGAAGAAAAGAGAGAAACAATATAAAGCATGCTAAAGCTTCAAAAGATAGTTGACTCTGGTGCCAATCTGCCACAAAAAGTCAGCCATTGTAATCATCAACAGATTCCTGTCGCAAATACAAGCCTATCTTGGAGGGACTTGACACAGCAGCTTCCATGGTTGAATAAGTATTTGAAAGAAGACTTGTCCACTCTTGGTGAACTCCAAATACATTCATCCAAAATGTGAAGGGTAAACTTATTTCAACAAACAGGTTTGTCAGGCCTCAAAATACTGACAGCTTGTGTGAACTCAGCTCAAAAGCTGATGTTGGAGTCTGTTCTCCAAAACAGCCTGCTAGAAGCGTCTGCTAGCTCACACAAGCAGAGAGAAGAAAAACATGCTCAAACTGAAGCTGTGGATGCTAAGCCTGTTGACAAAACAGGTTTCAGAGTCCAAAGCTGTTGTAAAACGCATGTTAATCCGTTTGATGCTAAACATTTTGAAAATAAGTTTTTCAAAAGTAAGCAGCGCTGTTTTCACAAGGGTAAGTCTCAGGTTGAAAACACAACGACTGGGATTTTCAAATAAGTTTTGTTCAAATCAGGTGGTGAGTTGGTTTTTAAATGAAAAAGTTTTTCAAAACCAAACACAGTGAGTATGCTGAGGGCAGCATAAATCACAACTCAGTAGGGGCAAAAGGCAAAGCCATTGCTCAAACTGAGACAACTGGGAATAAGTTTCCCAAACCTTTGGAGCTCAAAGGTCAATCGCTTCCTGTCTTGACATCTTCCTCCCAAAAAGAGGAAAGAAGAGCAGTCAAAGCTGTGGGCCTATGAACTTACCACACAAGCTGTGATTCTGCAAAAATTGTCAAACCTGCTGAAAGATCACAAAAACATGCAGAATGTGGTTGCTGAAGACCTTCTTCCAAAAGCACCAAAAAGAGAAAATGTTATAATGTGGGAGAAGAACACCCTGTC